>PVJD01000071.1:412286-640897 GCA_004026545.1 Mormoops blainvillei
CCCCCCGCCCCCCCCCCCACTCCCCTTCACTCTGGTGCGTCCATCCTTCCCCACTTGCCT
This sequence comes from Mormoops blainvillei, assembly GCA_004026545.1. Classification (NCBI taxonomy): domain Eukaryota; kingdom Metazoa; phylum Chordata; class Mammalia; order Chiroptera; family Mormoopidae; genus Mormoops; species Mormoops blainvillei. The sequence continues at coordinate 412,347 of PVJD01000071.1, forward strand.
TTGGTATTTCTAGGCTTTAAGCTTGGTCTGAGCAGCCTCTCAGAACCCTTCTGTGCCCCATCCGAGAATTAGAAACAGCAGAGCTCCACTCGGCAGCTCAGTGTCACACACAATGTGATGATCAGGGACTTTTCCCAAAGCCTTCAGCATTTGACACATCTCAGAGGGTGGGGAGAGGCAAGTTCCTGGAAAGGACTGAGGTTGGGTTTCCTGTGATCTCTTTGAGGGGAGGCTCAAAACAGAAATAAAGTTGTTTACATAAAGAAGAGCTCTGTCATTTCTTACACACTTGAGCTTGCGTATCAAGCTTCATATCCTGTTCACACTTTAAAATGTCATTAAATGTTTACTGGATGCTTATTATGAACAGGTACTCTATAGGTTATATTTGGAATATAACTGTAACTACAACAAAGTTCCTCTCTTTCTGGAGCATATATTCCACCAGAGAGACAGCCCTCTCTGGGGTGTCTGGACATCAGAAGCATTTGACGCAGTTCATGGCTCCCTCTTTCTTAGAACACTCCCCTCATTTGGCTTCCAGAATTATGCACACACCTGGTTTTCCTCCTTCTCACTGGCTGTCTCTTCTTATCTTCTTTTCTGGTTCCTCCTAGACTTTCTAACTTGTTACTGTCGGAGAATTGAGAACTCAGTCTGCATGCACTTCTTATCCTCTCTTGTTACACTTGCTCTGGGTTATTATTTAGTCTCCGAATCTTAAATAGCATCTATAGGCTAATGACGCCAGCCCAGGTTACTCCACTGAAGTCAGGGCCCCGACTGTCTATTCAACCTCATCACCTGGAGGTCTAATAGGTGTTACGAGTTTGACGTGACCCTGTTCTGCTCTAGAAGGCTTGCTCACTTAGTAGCACTTCACTCACCTGAGGACTTTTTCACATTCGTTAGTGGCAGTCCATCTATTCAGAATCTAAACACAGCTCAGCACTTGCCCTGCCAGCACTTTGGTCCAAGCCATTGGTCACTTCCACCCAGATTATTGCCGTAGTCTCCTGGGCTGGGCCTTCTGCTTTTGTCCTTGTCTCCCTGCAGTCTGTTTCCACACGGCCCTCGCAGTGTTGTTATTAACACAGAAGTCATATCATGTCTGAAACTCTAAAACCCTCACTGGCTTCCCATTTCCCTCAGAATAAGAGCTGAGGGATGACCCATGTGGCCTCATCATTACTTCTCTGATCTTGTTGCTGGTCTGTCCCTGTCACCGTCCCTCAATTTACTCTAGTTATATGGCTTTCTTGCCCTTCCCCAGGACCTTGCGTTTGTTGTCCTTTTGCCCCAAATTCTCCTCCCTCAGATATTATACCTTCTATGAGGCCTCCCCATATTTGTCATTGGAGTAACCCAGTCCACAGAGCCATTTATCTCCGCACAACACTTACCAGTACCTAAATACTGTGCATCTTATTTATTCTATCGTTTGTTGTGTTTGCCACATCCCCAATGCCCATGTTGTGCTCAAGAAATATTTGTTGAATGAAGGAACAAATGGATGACTCTCAGGGGACAGTGTACCTGAATTGATAAGCGAGTTACGGGGAGAAGGTGTGTTTGCTTATTTCATACTCACTTATTGAGAACCTGCTATGTGTTAGGCAGTATGGTCAGTGCTGGGGAAACGAGAGAGAATAAGACTGTCCCCTCTGCATTCTCTGTGCCCGTGGTGACGTGGCTTTGCTTATTCAGTCCCCCCGACAGGTCGAGCTGGTTTATCTGAAGAGTATTGCTTAACGAGCTGGGGGGCAAGTTTTGTCATATTTTCCTTTAGAAAATCTAAGGAACTGTATCAAGTGCTTCTGGGAACTCTTTTTAGAAATTAGATTTCATAAAATTTTTCTGTCTGTCTAATGGAGCTAGAGGGGATCAGGAGTGAGAAAGAGACCAACTTGTAAAAAGCCAGTTTCACTATTAGAATATCACAACTGCTTTGGTGGCTAGATTTGAGAAAATGAAATAGGGGTTTTTAAAATTTAAATATATCCTTATGAACTCATTTTTCTATTTCTGGGATAATTCAGATGCGACCAAATTATATTCTTTGCAAAGGGCAGGCCAGGGTGTGTTCAAATATGAATTTTAAAAGGAGCCTCTTGCCATCACTATAGGTTTGGGTCAAATGTAGGGTTGAGTAGAAGTGAAATGGTTGATTCGGAATAATTTTATGTTGAAATATGTTTTTCAGATGTTATTTTAAAGAAACTTAGGAAACGTCCATAATGTGACAGGGGATCAGACTGCTCATCACACATCTACTTGGGACTCCAAAATGTGAAGTCAAGGTCCTTAAATCAGGTGGAGATGGTGAGCATGAAAGTCCCTAACATTTATAAAAATGAGAGGGTTCTAAACACCATTCTATAACACTGAAAAGGTCATGTTATAAATCACAGGGTACTCTGTTAGACAGAGACTGCCACTGTGGGAGGTGCAATATGGTCCTTCTGTACGTCTTCAATGCTAAGTCACCTTTAGTAATAAGGATTTTTCATAAACATAATGACAAACAAGCCAGAGACAATAAATCTCTCTCTGTGAAACCAGCCTTTACTCCATTCTCTCCCATAATGCTATACCAAAAATACTCTGGCATTTAACAGGAAAATTCAAAACTTCAGAAGACTCAGGTAGAGTTTTGGTGGAAAAAAACTAACAAAGGCTTTAATCTCAGACCCTGGGAGGTGTCTCGCCTCTGTAAGTAGAAGCAGATTTGATATCATTCCTTGAATTAAAACCATCTGATGCACAAAACCCCTTCTCAGTTGCCCTGAATAACTTATTTTCCAACTCCATCTTCAAACAGTTTGTCTTCCAATAAAGCATGTTATCATTTGCTCAGAAGACTGATAACCCAAGAGTCGTGAATAATGGAAAAATGACAAAATGTGCTATACATAATCAGTTGGCAAAGGGAGGAGGAATAACAGCTGCTTGACTGTTGTAACATATATTTTTAAACTGTATTTGTAAGTGAGTATGGATGCCAAGTCACAGATTTTTTCCAACAATCTCAAGATGGCTTAAGGCCATGCAGATAGGAGCTTTTTGGTGACTTTCTTCTACCCGTGAACCTTTGGCTTTGGTAAGATATTGGGTGAAGGGGAGGCATTTGTAAAGCCACCATTATTCAGGGTCCCAGACTCTCCAAAGTAAATGGTAACTAGAACCAGACAGAGATATTATTTTCAGACACATTTTTGTCAGTAGTCTGGTGTCAGCTTCCATGAATGATAAATGCATGTAGGGAGTTCCTTACGAGGGAAAAAAATCAATGTCATTTATGGGGAAAAAAATCAATGTCATTTATGGGGGGAAAATCAACTTATGGGAAAAATCACAGTTGATCACCAAATTTTGATAAATATTTTATGCAGTAATGGAACATGATCTTTACAGGGCTTTGAATGTTCATTTTGCAAGATAAGAAATTTTTGGAGGACAATGTTGGTACAGGTGACAAGTTGAAACCCCAGCTCTTCCCTTTACTGGTTCTGTGATGGTTGGTATGGGATTTAACCTTGAAGAACCTGTCTTCTTATCTAAAAAATGAACACCATAACATCTTATATATGAGATTTTATTAAAGCGAGTTGATGGATATGTAAGCGATTTGTTGATTTTATTTATTAATGTTTAAAAATTATGAAATTGAAATAAACAGAGAATAATCTAACATATACCCATGCACTAATCAGTAGGTTTAAAAACTAGTAACATTTGTCTCATCTTCCTTTTTTTAAGAAATAAAATTTTAGCAATGCAGTTAATTGCTTCTCATTCCATCCTTTGCCTTCCTTTACAGAATTAACCACTATCCTGAAATTCGTTTACATCTTTCCCATCCATATGTTTATGTTTATTGCGTATGTATATATCCCTTAGCAATACATAGTATTGTTTTGCAAGTTTAACATATTTATAATTATAGTTATATTATACATAAAATAGTTTTAAATCTTTTTGCAACTGCTTTCATGCAACATTGATTTTAAGATTTAGCCATGTTCATACATTAACAAACAATGCATTCATTTAAGCTGCTATCTAATATCCCATTATATGTAATTATTCGCTTCCTTGTGGCAACATTTGAGCCTGGTTCTAAATTTTTGCCTCTGACAAGGTCTCAGTGAATATCATTGTATATCTCTTCTTGGGTGTATGCAAGATGGTTCTCTGGGTTTTATGTCTAGACGTAAAATTTTGGGCCAGAGGTTCTGTGCCTCTTCAGCTTTGCTAGGTATTGCCAAATTGCTCCTCAGTCTTTGTGCCTGCCAGTAGGAGAGTTCCAGTTTCCCCATTTCCTCAACAATTAGTATTTTAGACACCTTGTTTTATGTCTCACATCAATTTGCATTTCCTTTCTAGCTATTGGGGCTGAGAAATTTTAGGTGTTCCAGTTTTCTGAGAATTGTCTGTTCATACCCTTTATCCACTTTATTATCGTATTCTTGTATTTTTCTCACAAATTAATAAGAATTATACTTACCATTTAACTTATGTGTGATAAATAGCTTTTCCCAAGTATGTGGTTTGTGTTTTAACTTAGTTTATGGTATCTTATGTCATAAAAATTTTTAATTTTCAATATAATCTAATTCAATTTAATCAAAAAAGGAAATAAACTTTAACCTTTGACATTTTAATTATGATGTATCTTGGTGTGGTCCTCTTTTGGTCCATCTTGTTTGGGATTGTCTTTACTTCCTGGACTTTTATGTCTATTTCCTTTACCACATTAGGGAATTTTTCTTTCATTATTTTTTTCAAATAAGCTTTCAATTTCTTGCTCTTTCTCTTCCACTTCTGGTACCCCTGTGATTCAAATGTTGGTACTTCTGAAGATGCCCCAGAGGTTCCTTAGCCTATCCTCATTTTTTAAAATTATTTTTTCTTCTTGCTGTTCCGATCGAATGTTTTCTTCTTCCTTATGTTCCAAATCATTGATTTGATTCTTGGATTCATCCCTTCCACTGTTGAAAAAGAGAGAATCTTAAAAGCAGCAAGAGAAAAGCAGAGAGTTACCTACAAAGGAGTTGCCTTAAGATTGTCAGCTGATTTCTCAAAAGAAACTTTGCAGGGTAGAAGGGACTGGCAAGAAGTATTCAAAGTGATGAAAAGCAAGGACCTACAACCTAGACTACTCTATCCAGCAAAGCTATCATTTAGAATGGAAGGGCAGATAAAGTGCTTCCCAGACAAGATAAAGCTAAAGGAGTTCATCAACAAGCCATTATTATATAAAATGTTAAAGGGACTTAATTTAAGAAAAAGAAGAAGATCCAAACTATGAACATTAAAATGTCAATGAATTCACAGCTATCAACAACTGAATCTAAAAAACAAACTAAGCAAACAAGCAGAACAGAAACAGAAACATAGATATGGAGATCATTTGTAGGGTTATCAGTTAGGAGCAGGAAGGGGAAGAATGGGAGGAAAGATGCAGGGATTAAGAAGTATAAATTGGTGGGTATAAAATAGGGTTATGTTAAGAACAGTATAGGAAATGGAGAAGCCAAAGAATGTATATGCATGGCCCATGGACATGAACTAAGAAGGGAGAGTGCTGGAGGGAATGGAGGCACCAGGTAGAGAGGGGCAAAAGGAAAAATTGGGACAACTGTAACATCATAATCAATATAATGTATTTATAAAAAGGAAATCAACTTTTCTTTTAATGATCGATGTTCTTGGCATTTCTTTTGGGAAACAATTCATTTCCTTACGTTCACAAAAATATTCTCTCCCAATTTTTTCTTTAAAATTTCTAATATTTACATCTATCTTTTAATTTGCCTATGAAGTGAGGTTAAAATAAGTTCTACTTTTTTTCGTATGGACAGCCATAGTTGCAGCAACATACATTATATGGCTCAGCCTTTTCCGTTGACTTTTAATGACACCTCATATGCATGTGTTTTTCACCCCCCTGAGCTTTCTTTTCTATTTTATTGACCTATTTTTTCTTCCTTTGGACAAATACCACATTTTCTTGAAGTTAATCTAACATTATTTGTTTTCATACTTGCATATCTTCTTAGTCATTACATGGTCTGACCATTCTTGGCCCTTTTCTTTTCCATATGACTTTCATCAAATTGTGAAATTCTGTAAAATGCCCTGTAGCATTAAAATTTATAGATCAGTACGCGTAGAAATGACATCTTAATAATATTGAGCCTCTATTCATTATCATTATATATTTTTCCATTTATTTAGTTTTTTGGTCATTCAGGGATGTATTCAAATTTTCTCCAAAGATGTTGAGCATCTTATGTTACATATATTACCTATTGCTTAATGGGTTTTTGTTGGTTTTGTTGCTGTGAATGAGTCCTTTTTTAAAAATTAAAATGATTTCCTTGGTTGTTGCTCAGTTTGCTGACATTACAATTATTTGTGTATTTTTTTATATTTCTCTGTATAATTAAATTGTTGGCAAATAATGCTAATTTTGTTTTTTGTAATCCTTGATTTCTTACTTATTTTTCGTATCTAGCTGGACTGGCTAGAACCGCCAATATTAAGATAAGCAGAAAGGGTAATAATAGACATCCTCATCTTGTTCTCAATCTTAAATCAATTGCTTTTAATATTTTACAATTAAGTATGATATTCACTATAAAGAAGCACTGAGCATTAGATTAAGGTTATTTCCTTCTATTCCTAGTTTGCTAAGAGTATGTTTTTCTTTTTTCATCATGAACAAATGTCAAAACTTACTGGATGTCTTTTCAGGGGCATGTATTGGGATAATTTCATGGATTTTCTTCTTTAAAGGGTAAATTACATGCATAGATTACTAATAATTGCATCATCCTTGTATATCTGGGATAAACCATACTCAGTCATAATTTCACACACACAATTGAATTTATTTTTCTAGTGTTTTATTTGGAATTTTTGTATCTGTGTCATCAATGAGATTAGGCAGTGCCTTTTCTTTTTTGTCCATACAGTATTTAGCTAGTTTTATTATTAAAGTTACATTAGCTTCATAAAATGAGCAGTGGACTTTTCTCTCTTTTTCTGAACTCTGACTCATTTGAATAAAATATTAATTATCTGCTATTTGAAGATTTGGTAAAGGTTGCTCGTATAACTTTGAGGTGTTGTGTGTGTGTGTGTGTGTGTGTGTGTGGTTAGATTTTAAACTACTAGTTATTTTTAAACTTTATGTAGGGTTATGCTGATTTTCCATCTTTTCATCTTTAGTCATTGTTAGTAATGTATATTTTTCTAGAATTTTCTGTTAAGTGTGACATTTATTAGCATAAAGTACATATTATTATTGTATGCTTTAAAAAACCCATCATCTGTCTCTAGTTCCATCCCTTCTTTATTCCTAGTATTTCTTAATCGTTTTTCTTTTTACCTTGATCAGTCTTATAGAGAGTTCTATTTCCTTTATGTAGTTATTTCTTGTAAAGAATCAGTTTTTCTTATACTGATCAGTTCTAATGCTTCTTTGTTTTCTATTTTTTCCTATTAAGTTCTGCTTTTATATCTATATTTTTCTTTCAGGCTTACTCTGTTGATCTTCTTACTTCTTGAGTTGCTGGACTCTTAACTGTTCTTTTTTTCCCTAACATTTGAATTTAACAGTATATGCATTTCCTTTTAAAGAATACTTACGCTGCTTCTCCTGGATGGTATGTTTTTATTGCTATCCAGTTTCAACAGTAAACATTTCCGACATATCTTCATTGATTATGAATGATTAAGAAACATGTTTTTAAATTTCTAAATGCATATTTTCACCTATCTTTCAGTTGTTGGTTTTTAATTTTATGGTATTTTATAATCATTTTCATTTTATGTCTCTTTTGGGTTGTTATCTATTCTGTTACCTAGTTCTGGGGTTCCTAACTGATCCTGCTTGTTCTGTCTGCTGGAAGTCCCATGGTGTCAATGGTCCAGGACCTGTTTTTATGTTGATTTCTTAGCTTGATATTCCTTTATGCACAGGTCGTGCAAATTTAACGCCTACATCTACCTATGTCACAGGTTTGAGACTTCTTCTTCTTCTCACATTAACTTTCTCTTCTTTTCGGAACCCCTGCCAATGACAAGCTGTCCCTTAACTGCCCTGGACTGGGAGCGGCTGCCCTTCTGGAGTCTTGGTTTCACAGGAGACTCAGTTCTCGTCCATGGCCTATCATGGGATAAAAAAGGGCCGTATGTTTCTGGGTGAATGTTGCAACTCCAGTCCCTACCAGGATAGCTCCTGGGCCACTGAGGCCCTCAGCATGTGTGCTTGCCACTCTCGTGTTGAGTAACTTCATTTCTGTAATTGCCTTTTGATACTGGCTCTGTATTAAAAACAATTTTGGTTATATTTTAGAATTTCTAATTTTCATACAGTAGGAGGTGATGCATTGTCAGGACAGGCGAAACGTGTTATAACCAACTTGGAATTTTACATGAGTAAGCTAGAGATACTTTTTATCTGATACTGCAAACTATCATTCCCAAAGTACATTATTTTTTGTAAATAATTGTTTCCATGCATTAGCTTTGCTGAAAGCAGGGTACACACAATTATTTTAAATAAAATTCACTTACAGAGGGGAAATCTAAGTATGAACTGCAATTTCCTTCTGAGGTTGTCATAAAGCCTCGGAAAAAAGGATGATTCCTGGCTGCAGGGAGAAAACATAATTCTATATACTGCTGATTTATAGGAATCTTAACATTTACATCATTGTTAATTCTCTGGACCACAATCAATCAGACCCTGCTGGAGAATGTAAAGCCACGAAGCTCAAAGGGATGTACACAGTTCTGTATGTCTGAAATGACAGATTCTGGCGTTTTGATAGATTGACAAGCTTTGCACTTGTCTGCTTTTTTACTAAGTTCATAGATATGGACTTCTTTCCCACATGGAGAATACTAAGAATTTATTTCCTAAAAGACAATTTTATCCCCATTTGAGGCTTGATTCTCTCTGACAGAATGAAGTTTTTGTAAGCAATGGAGATTTTTATCAGTTGGCTAGAGGGCCTGTCTATTAAAACTCTGAAATATTTATTAGCTGATACATTCAACTTAATATGGATCCTCTCTCCTGTTTAAAATACTTATTACTCCCAGATTTTTATTTTGCATTGTTGTAGAAGCTCATTTCAAAAGAAGAAGGCACGGTTAGTAAACTCAGGTTATTTCACGCCGAATTGTTTATTGTTTTGTTGTAGACGTACATGGGCAATTTCGGAAAAATTAGTAACTTGATTTTATGAGTTGGTGCTTGAAGGTATTTCCAGGCTTTGGGTGCCTACTATAATCAGCAAGCTACTAACAAGTTTGAAAATTCATACATTAGTGCATTTAAAAGATAGATATCCTTTAAGTAATTGGTAAAAGAAATATAAACAGGATACTAACTAATAAATATCGAATTGTTCTTCCCAGCTTTTGGCAGTGGTGAATATTTAGTCATCAAAAAAAGAGTGGGTGTGGATGAGTGAGTGGGGTCTTACCTTCTGTTAAAGTTTTTTTTCTCATTGAACCAAGTGACTTTAGAGTAGATTGGAGTAGAGGGGAAAGAGAAGGCTAGTCAACCGTCACTGTCACAGATGGGCTCACATTTTCTTAAGTGGCATCATCAGATAATTTATAAAACAACGTGTGAGCAATGATTGCACTCAAAAGATGAACAATCTAATAATCGGTCATATCGAATCTTGTTGGCACTTTCTGCTTATTCAACGTTTCGACTCTAGAGTAACTACACTGCGTTCCTAGTGCACAACCAGTCACACTTTTTTTAGCACTCTACTTGTCGGTTGGTGGAGTTAATTTCTATTTCTGGTATAATACATTCATTAGCATTAGAAAGAAGCTATTTTGAATCACTCTTTCAAAGACACCTATCGCCATTGTCAAGGAGAGAATGAGACTGTGTGGGTTCAAATCCTAGCTCTGCCCCTATCTGGTGGTTACCCTTGACAGAGCTGCTTTAGTGTCTCATTTTGTAAAATGCACATTATAACCGTACAACCCTTAGTGGGGAAAAAAAAACTGGGTAGTTGGGAGGATGAGAAAATACATCGAAAGAGAACATTCAGTTTCAGCCACTATTATTAGATATGCATATATTTTGCATGGAAACACACTCAAAGTACATACTTTTAACAACACGCTAATGATCGTCCTTTCAGGAAGTAAAATGTGACTTTTCAGGTGAGAAAGCAAGTGATCTTAGTTGACGATTCTATGGGGAAAAAATAATGCCTTTCTTTTTGGATGCTTCAACCTCTTCAGGAGTGAACCTTAGACAACTAAATTTGAATTTTAACTCCAGTTGTGCTTTGCTGATTACTCATTTTTCTATTCCAAAATTTAATAAAAGAAATCTGATTTTCACATCTGGGCAAGGAGAACATAAATATCAATTGTGTTTTTTATTCATGCTGCCTTGTCCAATTCCCTTAATTGTCTTTGCAATGTTATTTTGCTGCCTCCTCCCTGTTTTTATTTTGCTATTCAGAACCAAGGCTTTTCCAAGGGGAACAACCCACTCTGGCTTTTGAAATGCTAGCTTTCTGGCTGGTAATGGAGTACACAAAGCCTGCGCTTGTGAATTTCTGGTTTATATTAGACCATCCTGGTTTATTGTTCTGAAGGCTCTTGAAGGAGGATTCCAACCATTGGTGCCACGCTACCTCTCCAGGGTGACACCTGTACCTTTAAAATGGCTGTTCAATTGACCTTCTTGAGTTTAAAAATCACTTGGGTAATCTTTAGGTATAGTCTATAACCATCATGCATCAAATGAAGATAATCTGAATTCCTTGAAAGCATGCATAAAATATGTAATTGCCCTTGGACATGAGCACAAATGATTTACTGGTAACTATTTATTTTACTAGACCACATCCCACTTCCCCACGCTGCAGTCTGTACTCCACAGATGCTGGTAAGACCCACATATTTTCATTGGGTCCAGTGGTTCTAAGTCAGTGGCTACTTCTAAAGCTTTTTTTTTTTTTGAGTCAAACTGTAATCAGAGACTGAGTAAAGGATCTTTTATTGATTCTACTGTTGACTTCTCTGCCAGCAGGTTCCATTATCCTCTGCACTGATCAGGTGTTGTTCACTAGACCTCCTCTTAGCTCTTGGCCATCAGGACCCTCCACATCTGAGTTCTTTCCACTTACCTCTCTGATTCTCCGAGCAACGTTTCTTTTTCTCTGCAGCCAGGTGTGTGAGGACCAGCCTTTGTGTCAGTTGTCCTTATTCATGACCTCATACTCTGTCCAAGACTCGGCTTCCCTCCTTCCAGCTCTGTACTGTCGTCTCTGGCTCCCTTCTGACCTCTTAGTCTAAATTTTTAAAAAGTCCCTTAGACTTGATGGGTCACTCCCCCCTCCCTAACTCCCTGAGCAGTTTGTCATGCCCAGTTCCAGTGACCTAGACAGTCCTGAGTATAGATATCTATCTGTGTATACAATGAAGAATATTCTCATGTATTGCTTTGAATTTCCAGCATTTCCAGTGTGATTACTGGTGCCCCCACTCCTTCTCTGGTCCATGTTAGTTGGACTGTGAAGACAAAGATAGCCTTTTATTTCTTTGGCATCTCATGCTGAAAAACTACTCCTCCATCCGTGCACATATATATTGTTCATTGCTTTATCTGTACCTGGTGTGTCTTTGCTTTCAAATGACCATCAGAGTGCATATTAAACAGTTTATTTTTGAAGGCAAATGTATTCAGATGTGCTCTTTCAAATATAGCATAAAAATAATATATTGCCTGGACTTTTTGCTTCTCATTCTATAAAGATCTAGAAAGAAAATGGAGAGGCTGGAAAAACTTGTCTTAAGAAAGTCAAGGATGGGCTGCGGGGCTATGTGGATACAAATATATAGACACCAAAAGGGATAAAAGGTTTTCCAACTGTATGATGTTTATATATTTTGCCGGGTCTTTTCTTTTTCCTAGTGTTGTTTGCTTCCTCAAAACAAACCATCACAAGCAAAAGAGAACTGTTAGTATTTTGCTTAAGAGGACACCTTACTGAGTGTTTTGATTTATATTCACAGATATCCCAATTCAGTTTTCCTGAGTCTCAACCTATAAGATCAGAGTTCTGAAAAGAGTGATGAATTAATCTGACTGCAGTGTGCCTGCTTAATTTGCTAATGTATAGTAATTTATGAATATTGCAATTATTCACAGCTATTTAAGAAAAGAGAATATCCCAAGCATGCTTAACAAATCCATTATCCATGAAAAACTGTATGTATTTAGACAATTCCTGGGGTAATAGCATTCTCCATTTCACATGTTTGAAGATGCTTTCTTGAGAGTTTCAATCTGTCGCAGACTCTCGGCCTGCTGACTCCAGTGACGTCTGCTCAACACTGGATGGAGGTTCTTTGTACCCAAAATGGCTCTTCTTGACTTTACCAGCCTTGGGATTAGGAAGAAAAGGAACGAGAAGGTTAGACCATATATACTTGACAGGCTGGGCACAGTTCCATGGGGACTTCGGATTAAACTTCTGGAAAAAACATTTTATGTGATGTTCCTTGTAGGAAGCTGAGATAAAGTTAGGGAGTGAGCAAAGGCTTCTGTTGATGTCTGTGGTTGTTTTAACCTTGAAAGCCTGTAAATGTGCTATGATTGTAAACTTCAATACCATTTTTTAGAATTCCTTCATCAGTGCATTTAATAAAATTGTATCAAGTGCCTATGTTGTGCAAGCGTGGTGCTTGGTGCTAGGGGGGCGGTGACAAGTGAAACAGTCTAACCTCACAGGGCTTACATTACGGTGGGGGAAACAGATGGTAGTCCAAATGTTCAACAGTTTCATGCGCACACCTGTTAACCCACTGGCTGTGGGGCATGTTAAGAAGTAAAATTCCAGAGTACTCTAAGAGTGCCTATGTAAGGGGCATTGGAGAAATCTTCCTTGGGGGACTGAGGTTTGAGCTGAGATATGAAAGAGGTGGCTTTAATCAGTCTGATGGATGTGTGAGTGGGTAGGGGAACAGGACATTGATGTGTCAACTTGATTAGGTGCCCTGTTGTTTGGTCAAACACTAGTCTAGATAGTAGTACCATGAAGTATTTTTTTTTAGATGTGATTGACTTTTAAATTAACAGACTTTGATTCAAGCAGATTACCTCCATAATGTGGATGGGTCTCATCCACTCAGCTGAAGGCCTTAAAAGCAAAGAAGTGTCCCAAAGAGTTTCTGTGGCTTGTGGCCCAGGGAGCATATAGCTCCATCAGGGAAGAAGAAAAGCAAAGAATTTGGTGTGGCTGGAGAGAACAGTGGATGTAGGAATGGTTGGAAATGAGGCAGTTTGGGGCTAGGTTTTCGAGGGTGACAGAAAGGGACCTCAAAGAACTTAGAAATAAAACTGTCCTCTGAGAGAACATCGTGGAATTTGTTCTCAGTTATTGAGAAAGTGAAGCAAGAACCAGTTGGGACCATCAGTGAGTTTGTCATTGAAGAGTTCCAGAATCTCTCCCGAATTCCATGGGAGAGGCAAGTTCAGGGAAATGGCATGAATTCTACACAGAATGTAGGAACCTAATCCTCTGGTGTGTGTCAACAGAAAATGGCTGGTCAGATTGGATCATAGGACGTCCAATGAAGTGACCTCATGGAAATGAGCTCCCTGTAGGCGGCGCAGGGATCTGCAGTGATATGGACCAGCCTAGTGGTCACTGAATCACCCTCCTCCTAAGGCCCCAAATGGCCAAACAGCTCATTCTCCTGAGCAAACTCCATGACCATAAAAAACCTTACTATAAAATGTCTATTCACATAACTATGCTTCCAGGGAGGAGGAGGGGCGGGATATGAAGCTCAGGCCAAAATGAGGATTAGGGTTTGTCTAGCAGATATGCTCCAATGAAAATTAATATGCTGACAATTTCGGTTCCTACATGAATCTTGCAGGATTGGTTAATGTAGGTCCACTGCCGAGATACTGATCAAATTTCTGAGTTTATGAATGTGAGGATAAGGCTGTAGACTGTGGTGAATTCATTAGTTCAAATAACATTATGAAGCCAGAAGTCCTTTGCACTTCCCTAAAACCGCATTTAAAAAAAATTCTATCTTATATGCAAAGGTCGGCTACCCGAAAAGGTTATGTAGGAAGGGAGTGACACGATCAGGTTAGAAAGACTCCTGGCGTCAGGGCGGACAGACCCTGAAAGAAGGGAGATCAGGGAGGAGGTTGGTATGAAGGCCCTGGGGAAGCCCAAGAAACCCGGACTCAGGCGACAACAGTGGGGACCGGGTTGGAGGGAGATGCCAGTTGCCGAACTGAACTGGGGTCTTTAGATCTCCATGACCTGTTGGATCTAAAGAATATTTTATTTGTCACTCTTTCCTTTCATTAGATAACCTTATCTTAATTTCCACAAACAGTGCTATGAGAGCTAAATTGTAATAGCATGAAAAACAGAATCTGAGTTAAATTAGTGCTGGGTCAGCCCCGCACACTAAACCACGAACTCCCTAAGAGGCTTAGCAACATATTGGGTAAAGTGAAATTAATCCTTCAGAGCCGCAAGTTGACATATGCAGATGCTATGAATCCATAAACTATACTGTGAGCATTAGAAAAGGAAGCTAAAAAATGTAAGTGAACCCATCTGTATTCTGTCCTGCAAATAAAGCCTAGTTTACAGTGTCATTTTCTTCTGTAGTGTTGAACCAGGAGCAGGCTCAGAAACGTTCACATTGTTGACCTTTGCAATCCAACATGTTGCTGGTTGTGCCCCTGTAGAAACTCGAAGCATTGCAGTCAGGTCACTGTTTAATATGATTCATTATCCTAAATTTAGAAAAGGCTGTGATTCCAACAGCCAGTGACAAAAACCAGAGAATTTCAAGTTCTTGTTGGCCGCCGTGGGCTACATTCTCCTTCGGGCAAAGTCAGAGCTGCCAGCTGCATTAATGAAAATGACCAGCCTGTTAGGAGAAGAATAACCAGGAGGTGTTGCAGATAAGAAGTTACAGGGGATTAAAACTCTCTTCTACTTTTGACTTCATAGTTAAAATATTTTCTTTGTTTTCAGTATCTTTAAAAGCAAGACCCATGAGTGCATTCTGTGACTTCTCACTGGCTTGCATGAAATAAAGGGTTGTATGGTTATGTGATGGCTTCAGGTTTGTTACTGCAACCAGTCTTAATGTTGGAGAGCAGACCTTAGTCAGTGTGAAATAGTTGCAGATTTGCCAATAAGTCATAGAATGCAGTAGTTCCTATGTGACCCTGGAGCCCTGGCCACAGACGTTTTGAAAACTGGACCTCGCTAATGCCTGAAAGAACCAGAAATCCGTCTCATCTGATTCCGTTGGGCTTATCAGTACTTCACTTTCAGGGTTACAAAGAAGGCTTTGTGCTGCTGAGCTGATAGGCTGCACTGGAGGGAATGTGCATGGCAGGGAATGTGCCAACAGACTTAGAAAAGAAAACAGAAAGGCAGTGTAGACACTGTCAAAATGAAGTGCCATGTTTTTGTTCACTCTATGGGGCCGCGCGTTTATGCAGAACAGATCCAGAGATGTCAGATTGCTAGCTTTGCTTTTTTTAAGTGAGTGCCTCCTCTCTCTTTTATATTCTCTTCTGATTAGCAATCCTCTGTTGAACTTCAAATGCTAATAAGCTTGATTTTATTAGGAAAGAGCACACGCTTCTCAATCTGGGATAATAAAAAGTATATCTCCTTCTCTATGTTAAAATACAGATGCAGACAGAAATCATGGTGGGGGCCCAATTTCTGGGGTTCTAATCCCCAGCTCAGAGGTATCAACTTTTTTGCATTCAGTGCTAACTTTTGAATGCAGGAAATTTTGATGGTAAATCTCCAAACATTAAATAAACAGAAAAAACATCAGTGTTAACTACTTCTATTATAAAAACATGTTTTGCAGCTTCTCTAAAACCATCTACAGTTATTGCAATAGTCATTGTCACCCTTCAGCGTAGTGATGCTGTTTCAGTAGATTTACTGTCCTGCCCATATCCTCTTATAGACTCACGAAGGGAGCATCTCACATTTCCAGTAAATACACTTTCTTTCTTTGATTACTCTGCTTCTTAACACTTGTTCTTAACTTGTTACACCCAGCTCTGCACCTCACTCTCTAAACCCACGGATCTTAACATTCCATCTGGCACACATTGCTGGAATTGTAAGTTTTATGCTGTTGTAGTAAAAATAAATTTTATATGGAGATGAAAACTTGGCAGCATATTTGTGTGGCTCTGAGCATGCACTGGCACACCGCTTTTGTGTGATACTGGCATCTTGGATAATCCTAAGCAAGTCACAGAAACTTTGAGTCTCACTTTCTCCTACTGCAAAATCTGAGTCCGTTTGGTTTCCGTAGAAATGCCAAAGAAAGCATCACGAGCTCTCCAAAGGCAATTGGTTATGTAACCTTGCGGCAGGCTGGATTCTCCAGGAGACTGATTCTGAGGTGGAGATGAGCACGCGGGCAGGGTCCTGGGGAGTAGTCTTGGGATCGAGAAATGTGGAAGGAATGGGACAAAAAGGGCGTGGCAGAAGGAGGGCCTGGCTGTGGTTCCAACCAGTAAGGGCTCAGCCGACTCCACGGGCAGCTCTGAGGCTGGCCTGTCCCTATAGATTTGTGCCCAGCTGGAGGAGAGAGCACCCTCTTTATCTAGGTTGGCCCGTCGTTGAATGGAGCCTGCCCTAGGAAGCAGCAGTGACTTTGGGTGAGCTGGATCTCTTCTGGTGGGGCGCTCCCCAGAGAGGGCTCTCAGCAGAGAACTATTCCCCCACAATCTTCCCAGGAGGTGGGGAATCGATTCTTTACTCCTGAAGTGGGGATTAGGGCCACCCCAGCATGGGATACACAGCAAAAAAACACGCTAGAAGCAGCAGAGGTGAACTGCCCTGCATTCTTTAATGTGTTTGTTGGTTTCCAGTGAAGGCAGGATCATGACATGATTGGTTACAGTGAAAATCCCTTTTCTTTACCTCCATCACTGTCACACAAAGTTCCAGGGCACCCTGATGCTGTAGGTCTGGCTTCAAGTTTCTAGCAGGGGAACTGTCGAAGGGTTTTTCCTCAGATTGGGTTGATCTTTTAGCTTTCAATAAACCTTGTCTTCTTTGTGCACTCAATACTCTGTGATTTGGCTGTATTTCCTCTCTAATATTCAAAGTATAACATTTATAACATTATATGTCTCAAGTCTTTATTATTTTTGCAAAAATGACCAGATGTTTAAAAGAGAGCATTGCATTCAGTTGATATCTCTTGTAAGTCTTATAAGGTAAGACAGTGCTCCTAACCTCTCCCTTTTTATGACCTTAACGTTTTCAAGCGAATAGGCCAGATAGTCTTGTCGACTCTCTTTTGTGCCTGATTGTTTCCTCATAATGTTGTTTAACTTGTTCCCCTTCAAGGTAGGAAATTAGATAGATTTAAAGGCTAGATGAGATTTAGGTTAAACATTTTGGTAAGAGTACTTGATTATATTTATTTTGGAAAAGAATAGTTGTAAAATGTATTTTGGAGCACCAAAATACAAGAAGAAAAATTGACACAATTAAGGGGAAATGGATGACTTTAAAATTATAGTTGGAAAATAAAAACTCCTCTTTCAGCAACTGATAGAAAAATAAGGCAAAAAAAATCAGTAAAGGTATAGGGGATGTAAACAAGGCTATTAACTACCTTGAACTAATTGATATTTATAAAACATTAATATTTCAATACTTAAGAATAACCATTTTCTTCAAGTGTGTACAGTGTGTTCATCAAGATGGACCATATTTTGAACCATAAAACAAACTTCTATAATTTAAAAATGATCAAAATTATACAGAATATAATCTCTGATTATAGAGTCAATAAATTATAAGTCAATAATAATAAGATATCTAGAAAACTCCCAACATTTTGGAAGTTTAAAAAAACACTCTTAAATAACTTATGGGTAAAATAAATCATAAAATAAATTAGAAAATATTTTAAACTAAAAGAAAACAAAAGTACAACCTATCAAAACTTGTAGGAAGCAGCAAAAGCAATGCTTATATGGAAGTTTGTTGCTTTAAATGCTTATATTAGAATAGAAAATCAAATAATAATGGAGGACCCGATTTAAAAAGCATAGAAAAAGAATGAAGAAACCCCAAGTAACTAGAAGGAAGGAATTTAAAAAAACAAGAGCATAAATGGAAAAAAGAGAAAAGAAAAACACAGCCACTGCAAATCTCATACGTCGTTGGTGGGAGTGTATGATGATACATTCACTCTGGAAAAAGATTTGGAAGTGTCTTATAAAACTAAACATATACCTTCCTTCGACACAGCAATTTCTCTTCTAGGTATTTATCCAAGCAAAATGAAAACATGTTCACAAAAAGACTCTGTACAAGAATTTTTATACAAGTTTTATTTATAAGAACCAAAATGAACTACTAATACATCCAACAGTATGGATGATTCTCAAAAGCATTATTTTGAGTGGCAGAAGCTAATTCCAAAAAAGCATATACTGTATAATTCTATATATGGGAAGTTGTAGAATGAGCAAAACTAATCTATGGTGAAAACTTCTGAGCAGTGCTTGTCTCTGAGGGTGGGGAGTCAGGGGAGGGGATTGACTGGGAAGGGTCATGAAAGAACTTGGTGATGATACGGACTTAGGCTATATAGATATATCCATTTGTTAAAACTGAGCAAATGTATAATTTAATATCTGTGCATTTAATTTTATGTACATTTTCCATCAAAAGAAAAAAATTATAAACAAATACTGAACTGTTTACAATGATTTCCATACAAAATATTTAAGGGTAAGCTGTACTGATGAACTTCACTTTGAAGTACTTCAAAAAATAAGATGGATTGGTGGGTAAAGAATGCATACAGATATATATCAAGATGTGGTATAACAAGTACAGTAAAAAATTAACGGGACTATCCGTGGGTGTACAAGTGCACTGTAAAATTCTTTCAATTATTCTCTTAGAAAATTTTCAGTATAAAATGTTGGGATACAGACATTTTGGGGACAATTAGGGGAAGTTCAATAAGGACTTGGATATTAGGTGACACCGAGGAATTATTTTTGCCAAATTTTCTTTGGTGTTTTAGTGGCATTGTGGTTATGCTCGAGAGCATATTCTTAGGAGAAGTGAGCTAAAATATTTGGTAGTTGAGGGTCATAATGTCAGCAACTCACTTGGAAATGGTTCAGCAAAAATTTAGATAATAGGGAAAATAAAGCAGAATGTTAACAATTGTTTAGATGCATGATTACTGGGCTGTTCATTGTCCTTTCCTTTCATTATAAAATATTGAAAAATAAACTAGAAGTAAAGAGATAATATATCAAAGGACAGAGGATAAAAAGAATGGAAACTCTACACCTGAGAAATCTACAATTTCAAGTATTCCTTCAAAAGGATCAACTTTAGATGGGTAGCTATAGGGATCCATTTATTGCTGGACCTGGTTCAGAAAGCCAAGGCATTAGCACTCTCTTCCTCCTTAAGCCTTATTTTATTTCTCTGGGCCATTCTTCCTTCAGAGTTCAAATGTGAACATCTGTATAAATGACCTTGACTTTTTGTCCTGGTTGTAAACTATATTGTTTATGAGACTGATGCTGTATCTTTTTCATCACAAATTAAGATCTGCGTTTTGAGATTCAACCTAGTCATTGACCCTTAATGTTAAACTTTGCTTCACTAGAAATCCATTAGACACTTGGCAAAATTTTACTGTCAAAAAGAAAGGTGGGAAGAAGAGTAGATACAACACAAGCAAGGTGTCCCTAATTGTTTAGGCTTAGCTTTTGTTGAGTGACCGTACCCTGAGAAATGACATAGAAACAGGGACTGTGCACACAACTGCGGACTTGGGGAGGAGGTGGGGAGACAGATGTTCTCACAAAGGCCACCAAGGCATCATGACTGGGAATATATTGGGAAGCAGCATTTGGCTATCTTCTTGGTCTCATTTTATGTTTGTGTCTGTGTCTGGGTACATTTATGGCTATTTGGGTCTACTTCAGGAGCTGGAAGGCTTTCTTTGGGAAAATTATGCTTTGCTTCATTTCACTGAAAATTCCTCAGCTAACATATTTTCCTATTATGGAATCTAGCTCTCTAAGGATTTTTTTTTTTTTTTGGCTGAAAATAGATAAATTTCTTGATACAAATGTAAATAGAGTGAATCTCAGAGTATCTCAAGCTGCCTTGGTTTCAACCCCCTGTATGATTCCGATGAAAATTCGGGTGCCCTTTACATTGGATGCCCTAGATTATTGGGCCCTGAATGTAACTGTCCCCAAGGATTTTATGGAGAGCTCTTCTAAATTTAGGTTCTTAGAACCACCAAAAAATCCACAGAATCGGGATCCCCAGTCAATGGGTCCTTGGAATTCTTTTTTTCTTTTTTCAGTTAAGCTACAAATTTGCTCAAATGGTGAGCAAATTTGTGGATCTCTAGACCAGTGCCTGTCAAATTTTAATGTGTATATGAATCACCAGGATATCTTGTTAAAATTCTGATTCTGATTCAGTCGGCCTGAGGTGGAGCTCCAGATTCTGTATTTCTGACAGACGCTGCCGGTTTGCAGACCACCCTGGGAGCAGTGAGGAGCTAGATTATATCCAGAAATCTTTTCCCTGCCACCCAGGTCACATCTTCCTATTCCGGACAGCCTGTTTAGCCAGCATTCAGCATGTGACTAACTTTCTTCTGATTTCCTTGCTTGATATCTCTTTGCTTTGAAATATTGCTTGAACAGTTGCTAACTCAAATTACTTTACCCATTCACTTTGGTTTGCCCAGTGGGGTCTTAGTGTTTATGCCTATTGTCCTGGTAAATTACTAAAAAAAATTCCTTCGTTTGAAAGATAAATTATAAGATAACCCTTTGAAATCCACATTGAGATGTGATGTGTTATAATGTATAGAATATAGGTTGTGTAGGATCAAACTCTGGCTTCATTTCATACTACATCCACAACCTTAAGTAAGTCAAACCTCAGTTAGCTCACATGTAACGTGGAAGAGGTTTGTTATGAGGGTTTATAGAAATGATATAAGAATCTTCTAGCACAGTGACTAACATAGAGTAGGGACCCATTTATTTAGAGCCCTATCTCCTTACAGTCAATGAAGAAATATCTATTCTACTTTGGAATAATAAAAATTCAGTGCCCCTATCAAGTTAGAGCCAGAAGCACCCGTAGTATTAAAATGGTGCACTTGTATTTCAAAATACACTTGTATTTCACTGCAACCCTCATGGGCCTCCTGTGGAATCTATCTCTGAACCCGTGTGATGGCTATGTTAGTATGTGTACTTTAGTGCTAGGCTGATAAACCTAAATCCTGAACTAGGGAAATAAAAGTATTAACTTCTGTTGAGTTCCAGCCAGGTACCTGATGGAGGGAATTCCAAACTGGAAGTGATCACTAGTGTTATTGAAGGACAAGGTATAGAAAAGTTTAGTTCACCTACAAACAGAAAGATGTAACAGATTTCCTTGGTAAACCTCTACATTCAGTATTTTAGACCTAAAAACCTCATTAAAAAACTTTGATATGACTACGAAAACAGGGGCGAAATGGTGGATAGGAATAGAGAAAACTTTGTACCTTCATCACACGCTTACCGCAGTAAAATGCCCACGCAAATGCACCCAGCATTTAGGGAATTTGAACAAGACAGGATTGATGATTGGCTTCTAGAACTTCCACCATTGAGCTGTGCGGATTCACCTGGATCATTTCATGAACCATGCAGTAACATGACTGAGTATTTTATTTTATTTTATTTTTAAAAAGATTTTATTTATTTTATTTTTAGACAGAAGGGAAGGAAGGGAGAAAGAGGAGAAAGGTATCAATGTGTGGTTGCCTCTCGCGCACCCCATACTGGGGACCTTGTCGGCAAACCAGGCATGTGGCCTCACCAGGGAATTGAGCTGGTGACCCCTTGGTTAGCAGGCCACTGAGCTACACCAGCCAGGGTTCATGACTGAGTACTTTAAAAAATTAGAAATTTTGGCATACCATTTGAGTGTATGGCAGGGTTTTGTTTATTAGGAACTTCTGTGGGTCAGGCTCATGCTGTACATGCATTATCTTATTGAATATCCAAAATAACTTCATGGGGCAAATGATATTATTATCTCCATTTTACAGGTGAGGAAAACTGAGACAGGAAATTTAGTTTCATGCAAGGTCTCATTGCAAGTGAGAGATAGAGCTGAGATCTGAACTTGGGTATGTCTAACTCAGAGATCCTTATTCTTCATAGCCACCCGTGGTTTCTATGTGTTAATTAATGCTCCTATTCTTTCCACACTTCAAAAACATTTTATTACCCTGCCGTCTGATACGATCAAACTTGTATTGGACTCAGGAGCAGGACCTATGTGAGATACATCTAAATGTGGAACAAAGACAGCAACCCGCAATGTTGACTTAGAGTTGGGACAGTCAGACAAAGTATTAATTTATTTTACAACTTCATTGAGATGCAATTGAAGTAAAATGAACTGCACATACTTGGAGTGTACAATTTTATACAGCTTTAACAAATGTATGCACCCATGAAACCATCACCATCATCAAGTTAACATTTATTTCTATTCCTTTAAATTTTCCTCCAGCTCCTTTGTTATCTATTCCTACCTCTGTCAAGATCCAACAGTGACTACTGATCTGCTTCCTGTCACTAGAGATTAGTTTACACTTTTTTAGAATTTCATATAAGTAGAAACATACAGTATATACTCCTGTCTGTCATACTTCTTTCACTTGGCATAATGATTGTGAGAGTCATTGGAAATTTCTATTTGTTTAGCATACTGATATTTTTATTTTACTGATGAGTAGTTTTGCCTTATATGGACAAACCACAAGTTGTTTAATCACTTATTGATGGGCATTTAAGTTGTTCTCATTTTGGCTGTTACTAATGAGGTCACTATGAACGTTTGTCTACAAATCTTACCGTGGCTATGTTTTCACTTCTCTTTGGTAAAAACCTAGGGGTGGGCTAGCTAAGTGCTATGATAGGTATATGTTGAACTTTTTAAGAAACTACCAAATGGCTGTAGTATTTTATATTTTCGTCAGCAGTGCTCCACATCCTCACCAGCACCTGGTATTGCTCGTTTAAAATACACACACACACACACACACACACACACACACACACACACGCACATTGGAGGGCCCCCCAAACCAGGATTTATTTATAAAAAATTGTGTGTATATCCTTACATGTTTAAACTTCAGTCACCTTCAAAGTACTCTCCATTTGATGCAATACACCTATTGAGATGTTTTTTCCAAGTGCTCAAAACAGTTTTTGGACTCATTGGTTTTGATGTCTTTTAGTGCTTCTGCCTTTTTTTGTTTTACCTCTTCCACCTCAGCAAAACCTATCCCTTTGAGGACTTTTTTCATCTTGGGAAACAACAAAAAAAAGTTGCTTGGAGTGAGATTGGGTGACTAGGGGGGGTGGGGCATGGTGCTCATGCTGTTTTTGGTCAAAAACTACTGAACACTCAGCACAGTGTGGGCAGGTGCACTTGTTAATCATCCATCATGAAATGGGCAAATATGCTGAAAGAGTCTTCAAAAAAAATTCACTGAAGCCAAATACAGCCTCTCACAACAATGTCAGCTGGTACACTGATGCAGATGGGTTCCTAGAACACCCACCTAGCAGGGGAAGCCTGTTCCTCTGGAAGTTGCCCTCCAGAAGATAATTCTGGTATGTATATCATTCTACTTTTTGTATTTTGTAGTATCTCCTTACAAAATGTAATATAAAATTTTTGCTGTATATATCTAATAGGAGGCAAATAGGACTGTCCTTT
The DNA here is from genome assembly GCA_004026545.1 of Mormoops blainvillei. Classification (NCBI taxonomy): domain Eukaryota; kingdom Metazoa; phylum Chordata; class Mammalia; order Chiroptera; family Mormoopidae; genus Mormoops; species Mormoops blainvillei. The sequence continues at coordinate 436,238 of PVJD01000071.1, forward strand.
ATTGGTGTTTAGAAAAGGCATGTATGTAGACTATAATATGCTTAGGAAGATAGATTTTTTTAAATGCTAGTTCATTGTTTTATGCCTAATGAATGTTGATGTACATAGACGATTTAACTTCTCAGATCTGGGTTTTATTCTTATAAAATCTCAAACCCAGATTAGCACAGAAACTTGATCTGGCAATGAGAACTTGCTAGGATAGTAGAAACTCACTGAGTACTAGTGTGCTATGAAATTTCAGATTGTGTTGCCACTGAAGGTGGGGGAGGTTGTCTTTTTCGGAGAACTTATGTAAGGTTGAGACTATTTTTTTGACTCTTAGATAATTATTCTAATCATTGGTGAGAGAATCTTGTATACCTACTTCAAACTGATGAAAGAGAAGTCTGAAGCAATGTGACCTTTTCATTTAAGGTACCAAAGAAGGCTCAGTTGAGAAAGCCAGGAAGGGTGGGAGTAAATGCTCATATTTTGAATTAGATGAATGTACATATGATTATGACTTTATAGTTGATAGTTTCCACTTTTTGAGTCTCAGTTTCCTTTGTATCTACTTACAAAAATCTTTGTAAACATGAAATGAATAATAAGTGCAAAGCCCTTAACATACAGTAACAACTAAATCAATATATATTTCTTTATTTTCCATTGATCCGTATTTAAAACATTAAAACAGTATGCTCACCATTTTTTGAGAATTATTTTTTTTAAGTCAAGGCTTCTTTGTTAGACCATTTTTCTTGCATTTGTGTAATTAGTTAAGCAGCGTATTGGTCTCTCCCTCTCTTGACTATAAATTCTACAAAGACAGCAAACTTGTCTACCTGGCCCATGGTTGTATTCCCAGATGTTAGCAGAGAAATTGGTACACAGTAAGCAATAATATTTATTTCTTAAACGAGTGAATAAATGTTGCTTGAAAGTCATTCCTATAAACTGTTGGTCTCTGGAAAGCTTCTTAATTGCCTGTTTTTCCTCAAGAGAGGCCAAGATACCAGAATGCATTCCAATCAGCAAAGGCAACGAAAGTGAAAAAACATACACAGATGGCCAGAAGCAATTCAACTCATTCTTCTTTATTTCAGAAAATAACTCCCCAAATAGAGTATTTTTTTAATAGGACTATTTTGTCCTGTGAGATGGCTAATGGTTAAATAAAAAAAAGTCTTGGTTATGAATGTTGTAACTATCAGCCTTTACATATTTATTGTGAATGGTCAGGCAATTTCTTTTTCTGCTGTCAATTTCTTCAAGTTTAGTGGCTCTTCAACTTTGTAAAAAAAGTACTTGATGTACTCATATAATACAACCAAAGTTAGATCCTGTCTGCAAAGTTGAGAGCTACTGAGATTCTGGCTTTTTAAAACACCCAAAAGAGACTTTGAATGACTGCATGCAAATCCAAGCTCTTCAGAAATGACACAGGGGAAGAATTGCACATGTCCACTGATTGAAAGCCTGACGAGGCCCTCTGAGAGGCACACAGGGACAGTGACGGAAGGTTAATGCAGCTAGCTGGCTTTTTGGCTGGCATGTTAAGTCAATTAATGACAAGGTGCAGCTGGCAGCTGAATTTTCCCCTTCCATTTTCTCTGTCAAGACTATGTATGTTTAAGAAAGAAAACTAGGGGGAAAGAAAGGCAAAAACTGCAAAAAAAAGGGGGGGGACAAGAAAGGCAATTCACTTTATTGATCCCTCCTCCCACTAATTTATTCTTAAAAAAAAAAAAAAGAAAGAAATGCAAGAGTGTGTTTTTGGAACCATCTGAAAAAAGTGTGTGTCTATTTCCAGTAGGAGTTGAACCAGGTTTGAGATAATATTAAGTTTAGTTGACAGCTCTTCAACAGAAGGGCTAAAAATTCAAATCCTCAGTTCTTACTACAAGTGGAGTTTTTCTTTAAAATTGTCAAATAAATATGTTTTGGGAAGATGATAATTAGGAGTGAACAGATGGCCATTTTTAGCTGAGCTATTAAGTCTAGTTATTAATAGAATTATTTGCCTGTTGGAGTTAATGGGTGTGATGTAGTTAGTATACTGGTTGGCAAGACATCAGGTTTGTCAAAACTAATTAGGAACTATGATATAGATTCAAGTTCCGTATATGTTTTTTTCGGCTGGGGAAGTGTTAGAGTGGGGAGGCAGATTTCGACACCGTGCTGTGCTATGCCAAAACTTTATGCTGAGGCTCTGTACACTCAAGGGTGCAAAAACAGAAATATTTCTAACCAACAACATTGTGGTAGAGTGAAATGGACACTGAATACTTGCTTCTACTTCTGCTTTGCCCCTCAATGACCCTGTGACCTTGACAGGTCCCTGAATCCCTCTGGTTCCCAGGGTCCTCGTTTTTCAAACGGAGAAGGGTTGGGACTAAAATGCAACTCAGTTAATTTCCATAGCATTGTCCAACCAGGAAGGTCTTATTAGATCAAAGGACACTTCTATGCTTTTGTGTGGTGGACACTTTTCTGTCTTATTTTTAGTTGAGTGTAAAATATTACTTGAACCTTCCAAGTGCTAGGGTTTCAGTCTGCATCTTCCTCCTTTATGCACTTTGATATTTTAAGGATTTTAAAGGTTAGGGATGTATGAGCTACAGATTTCAGACAAATCCAGGAAACGAGCTCATAGCAAAGAACATGTCAGTGGTAGTTAATCAGCTCTGAGGTTTGTAAGAAAGTCCACCAAGGCAGCATGGAGGCAGCTACCAGACATTCCGCACCCCTTCACCCTGGCCATGTGGGCGAGGTGGAACACAGAAGATGAAGACCTGGGTAGTATTGGGATTTTTCAGCTTTTATACACTATCTACTCATGCTATCTTTATATATATATTTAAATAAAATTGTTCTCAGAAATACATGCAGTCAGAGTGTGGTCAAAGATTTTTGTTGGACCAAGGGATGGGAGCTGTTGTGAAGGGGAACTTCACAGTGAAGATACTATTTAATGAAACTCATCACCTGCGGAACTTGTAGAAGGAAGGACATAAGACCTACGTGCAGTGCAACATAAAACTTTCCTATTCAGAAACAATAATAGGTATCATTTCCCTAAAGGAGAAGGAAGGTTACATCTTCATAAGTCCAGTGTTTGCCAAGCACATAAGTCACCTAGGAAAGATGTCACCTAGCGTTTATGATTATTATTATATTCCCAACATCTTAGACTCATTATTGCGGAGTGCATGTTCCTGCAGCCATTATAAGGAGTGAGGTCTGTTTTTTAACTAATGGGCACTCATGGACTCAGGCAGACGACAGCTTCCCAGAGAGGGCACCTGAGACTTGTGAGATGACAGCACACCCTGATGCTCAACCCTCCATTTTGACAGAGAAAAGTCAGGACATGCAGTGCAATGTTCCTACCTAATCGTGGCTGAATCAGGTTAGGCGCTGGATCCCCTCACCCAGAATCTTTGGATGGTTCTGTCTGAGTCTGAACGGTTGGCCAGATGGAGTACAGGCCTGCCTCGGGTGGTATTTCTTACGGTTTTAATTAGACCTGAATTTATCAAATGCATGGCTAGTGCCCAGAATCAGGCGAGGATGAGAAGCCTTCCCAGCAAGCATTTTCTTCTCTCATAATCAATGTCAAAACACTTCTTGCTTTGTATACAATCCATCTGACTAATGAGTGAGTCTGAAACTTAGAAATCCCTCTTTATTTACTTTAGGACAAGATTTCCTCATTCCATAATTTCTTAGCCTCTCCGTGGACCTGCCCAGTGGCTTCAGTCATAGAAGGGATGGAGGAGGGTGTGGAGAAAATGGTAATTGCTGTTTGGAAATTGGAGATGATTGGAAAAACAAATGGAAATATCAAAATTTCAGAACTTAGCTTCAATACTATCTATATAAATTCTTCACTGTGATGGCATGTCAAATGTGCCCAAAGCAACCAGATTTAGAATGTAAACAGCATTGGGAATCTTACCAAAAATAAAAAATGTATGTAGAGAGACAAGCCTTATTAGTAAACTGAATAATCACATATTATTACAATTAAAAAACTAAATATGAATTAAAACTTTAGTTTGAAGTGTGTATGTCTGTTGTCATCTTAACTCATGACTGATTCCTAACTCCCACATTTGTATATGGCCGTCTCCTTCTTGTCCTGCAGGGCTCCCATCTTCCCTGACCACTTTATCTAAAAAGAACTTTTATTTAAAAAAGCCCCTTCCAGTCTAGTTCAGGGTGCAAAAGGACAGTAATAGCAGAGACCACAATGTGGGCCTTTTATTCCTTCATTGTTAACACTCCTAAAGCCGTAGGTGGCACCTGACTGCCCAAAGAGATCCTGTATTTTCTAGATGTCCTTGTAATTAGCTATGGTGTGGGACTACGTTTGGGTCAATGGAAGTGAGAGGGATGAAAACATATCCCGTGTGGGTCATCTCCTTAATGATGAGCCACTTGCCCTGGACATTCGTCGTTTCTTTCCCACAGGTTGAAATGCAGACCTGGTGTTGGTGAGCTGCCGCACCCTATGCATAAGGACACCACCCTAGGGCATGGATGGGGCGATTGAAGGAACCTTGGCCTTGGAAGCCCTTACAGATGGAGTCACCTTCCAGGGTTGGACAGGCCACCTCTGGGAGCAATATATATATAATATATACTTTTATTTAATTTGGGTATCTGTATTTCTGATCTGTTCTTGAAATTTAGTTATACCTTAAACAATACACTCTCTACTCCATCCCTTTATTTCATTTTCTTCATAACAGTTACCAGCATCTTTATCTTATTGATCTGTTTACTTGTTTATTGTCTTTCTCCCCTTGCTGGAATGAAATTTCCATGAGAACAGAAATCTTGGGTTAACTCTATATCTTCGGGGCTAGGGCAGCGCTTGGCATGTAGTAGATGCTCAATAAATATTTGTGAATTAATTGATGAATTAGTTGTAATTAGGTAAGTAGTAATTAGTGCATTAGTTACAAGGGTACATTTGAATGGATTGTTACAAGGCTACTGAGGTGATGACTGACTATCTGTAAGAATGTGACTCTGATTTGAGCTACCTCACTTTTCCCTGGGAAAGTCAAATTGTTTACTTTGTGCCACATCCAAGCTTCAGCAATAAGAAGTAGCCAAGGTCTAGGGCTCACTTGAAAGTGACAGTTATTTAACTCTTTTGTTGTTTCAAATGGGGTAGTTTGGTGGGATAGGATGAGATGAAAATGGGGAAAAGTTTGAGCAAAAGTAGCTGGGTGAACAAGGTGAAGGGATTAAGAAGTACAGATTGGCAGGTACAGAATAGTCATGGGGATGTAAATAACAGCACAGGGCATATAGTCAGTAACATAGTGATAACTATGTATGGGGCCAGGTGGGTACCAGAAATATCGGTGGCGAGGGGTACCACTCTCTGAAGTACATAATTGGTTAACCACCACATTGTTTGTCTGAAACTAATGTAGAATAATATCTACTGTAAACTGTAATTGAAAAATTAAATAAATAAATACCTTAAAAAAGGTAGTATTCTTTTTCTATCTAAAACTTGAGGGTCATGAGTAGGACAATGAAATAATCCAGTGGCCAAATTGCACATTTTTGGGGTGCTATGAATAATTCAGCTGGAACAGTAAGTACAAATAGGGAATGTTTCAGGCTGACCTAACCTCTCAAATATTTAATGAGTGACAAGCTCACCAGCAAACGCAGAAGTCATCCAAAGTTCTCTCCTGTGACTGGATGTTACGCCGATACATGAGTAAGTCACTCAATGCATCAGCTCCCAAAATGTTTAACCTCCAGAATAATTCCACTTTGATCCATTTACGAACACAAAGTAAAAATTGACCAGAAGGCTGCAATACCTTTAAAAAAAATCAATTAAGTTTTTAAGATTAGAAAGGGCTTTACTGAAGCAAAATTGTTTAAAAAGATTTAATTTCAAACACAACCTGGAGGCCAAAAGAACACATTTTAGGATATCTGCTGAAGGAAGCAACTGCCCATTCTCAGGAGAAATAAATATTTTGAACAGAAGGTCATGGAAATGTGCAAGATATGAACACAAAAAAGAAGTGTGATAGACAGGATGCTACGGAAAAAATCTGCAAAAGGAAAGATGTATGAGGCTTGTCCGGAAAAAGTCCAGCCATTGTTAATATAACGAGAATGGTTTGTGTGACATCGATGTAACCTGGCACCCACGGGGAGTGGACTGGAATGAACATACATGAACAATGATGACTTCACTGTACTAGTCAGTGGGGGTGGTAAATACCACTGACTGAGTATGCATACTATGTGGCTGTCGCATTCAAAATGACTGTGCACATAGGGCAACAAATCTGTATCCAATTGTACTTTAAGCTTGAACATTCCTCCCTTGAAACTATTTGGATGATTCAGAAGGCCACAGCTGTGGGTAACTGGTGATTGGCAGCTTGATCACGACAACACACCCACTTATGCAGAGTTTTTAGGCGAAACATCAAATCACCCAGTGACTCAGCCCCGCTATAGACCAGATTTGGTGCCCTGTGACTTCTACCTTTTCCTAAAACTAAAATCACCTTTGAAAAGGAAGAGATTTCAGACAGTTGATGAGATTCAGGAAAATATAACGGGGCAGCCAATGGTTATTGAAAGAACTGTGTTAGGTCCCAAGGTGTCTACTTTGAAGGGGACTGAGGCGTCATTGTCCTATGTCCAATGTTTCTTGTGTCTTCTTCAATAAATGTCTCTATTTTTCACATCACATGGCTGGATACCTTCTGGACAGACCTCGTATATATAACGAGAAACTTAGGAAGGCATCACAACCATAGTGATTAGTTATGAGTTATGGTAGAGCCCATGGGATGTTTTTAAATTTATATTAATTGTTTATAGTATTACAGTTGTCCCTATTTTTCCCTCCTTTGCCCACCTCCACACACCTCTCACTCCTCCTTCCCTCAGGCCATCATCACACAGTTGTCTGTGTCCATGGGTTATGCATACAAGTTCTTTGAGCCCGTGGATTTTTTGAATAGATCCTTAGCAGGTTTATGATATATGTGGTGAGATAACAGGGCAGTGGGATTTATTTGGTCATTCATTCCACACACATTTATTGAGGGCCTACCAACCACTTGGTGATGAACTGGTTGGGGGTGGGGTATCCCTTTATCTAGTGTCAGGATCAATGTCAATACATTTCATGTACTCAAAAAGCAGTCACTTATTCACACTTGGTAATCACAAAAACATTGTACAAATGAGGAACTTAGACAGGAATAATGTTTACAACTAAGTAGGGAGGGGAAGCCACAGAGGAGTACGGTGCCATGGTAACACTTATTTACCCAGCACACCCGTTCTGGGAGCTTTTTCTATTACAAGGAGAGATGCATTCTCTCTCACGATGAATCAGGACGCAGTCCGACACCTGTAGGTCCATATTCATAATGTGGTGAGATAGTTTATATCTGGACTTTACTAACTAGTGAAAGTCAGTAAAATCCTTTATCCTGAGCTTCACTGTAATTGGCAAGGAAAACAATAAAGCAAATGAGAGTTTGAATAAAGAAGTATGGCTGAGAGGAAATTAGGAAAGGCAGACTGAGGTTGAATAAAATCCTACTTGGTTTCAGGGGAAATGATCCATTTTAGAGTAGGCTTGAGATTACAGTGGTTCTCAAACTTTACCACGCATACGAATATATTTAAATTGCAGATTTCTGGGTCCATTTCCGGAGACTCAGTTTCCGTGAGAGCAGGACTAAGTGTAGAAAACTAAATTTTCACTAAGCTCCCCAGGTGATTTTTGAACAAACCATTCTTGAACCACACCTTGAAGGACCACTGTCTAGAAAAACCACCTCGATTACCTGGAAGTTTCTGACGGGATTGCAGAGGCCCGGGGCAGGTTTTCAGAAACAACCTGGCACAAACCTCCAGAGGACAAGATGCTGCTTTCGTTTTCCATCCCTAATTAATAGTATCTGGAGCGTACAGTAGCTGGCACGCGATTTAGAGCTATTTTAAACAAGAGAAAACAAATGAGGTGCAGCTGCAAACCACTACCTTGAAATACAAATTCAGCTGCAGTTTGTATTCAGTTTCTTACAGATGTGGCATAGCAACATGATAGCACTTTCCGAAGCCCATAATGCTGGAGTGTTGACCTATAAGAGTCTGAGAAGGGCAGCCTGTGCTGGGGCACATGTGACCTTTATTATTTCTCAAAGTTATGACCATGTAAATATGCAACAACCCCAAACATTAAGTGCCTCAGCATTTCATTTCAACCGTGCTTGTATTTCGCTGGCTGTAGCACAAATTCACCCATGAATATACTGTCTATGCATTTTTATTTCTCTTTATGGGCAATTTGATAGCCACTATATAGCATTAAAATTACATCACAGCAATCTTAACTTTCCAATACTTGCTTGCTCTTTAGTAAAATATGCTAGTGGAGGTATTTGCATAGGATGACTGGCTGATTTGAAATTCCCTTGGGGCTGACTCTTAGTTTTGCCTCACCTAGGGGAGCTGCTGAATATACCTGTAGTCATGTTTATGAAGTGTATTCTCAAAAGTTGAACCGTATCACAATTCCTTGGGTGGTATTTGTGTACAGTTTCCTAGGCCTCACATGCAGACATGCTAATCCGGGCATGGAGTGGAGTTGAAGAATGCACATTTTTAAACAAGACCAGTGGGTGATTCTGAGGCAGGTGGCCTACCGATTTCTCTTTGAATAAACCATTAGATTAGTACAATAAGGAGATGCAAAGAGTGGAAATTGTGGTCTTTGTGATTGATGCACATAATAGAAGAGAGAAGGTAAACACATTCATTATATGGAAGTGATCAACAAACCCCTAACAATGGCCAGCATTTACTGAGCACTTGCTATGTTCCCGGCACATATCTTAACTCATTTATGTCTCAGAGTTAGGTTCTGTTACTATCTTCATTTACAATTAAATTGAGAGAGCGATTTATTCTCTTGCTTAGAATGCTTTAATAATAGCTATTAAGTAACATGGTTGGATTTGGGGGTAGTTCTTTCCCCAAAGCACTTATTCTAACCCCAACACTGTTTAGCCTCTAGCTAGTATGCTTTGCTTTCAGAATTTAAACTTGCCAAGTATATAAACCAGTGTTTGTTCATGGTGTGTGTATAAAAATTTGTATGACAAAAGCATTTTTCTCAGAGTTTTCCTTTAAAAATGAATTTTCATTTTTAATAAAAAATTAATTTGATAGTATTTGTATTAAAAATATCATACACTGCAGTAACTGTAGCAGGCAAGGTCTTCCGGGTAGAAGACAAGGCAATGAGAAAAAGAGTTGGTCTTAATCCAGGACAGTGTGCTGGGCAATCTACAACTTGGTGTTGATGATTGGCACAAGGGAGCACAGCTTAGCTTTTGGTGGAAGCCCAAGGCAGGAAGGGTTGGGTTGGGGGAGGGCTGTGGTGTCCAACCACTGACTGGATCTCTGTTAGACTGATTTAACAGACTTCATGGGAGAAGTAAGGCCTAAGTGGCAATTGAAAAATGTGCCATAGAGTTCATGAAAACCTAAGTGCCTGCCACAGGCTTTATCCTCCTTTGAGAAAACTCTTTCCAAATACATTTGCCATGATTTATAGCATGTGACTGTACCTCTGGTCATAACTGCCTAGACTGGGGACTGGTGTCAAACTCAAAGGCAATTGTTTAGGAATAAAGTAACAATCCATTTGTTTGGGGAAGATGAGTGGCAGATGAACCTAGAAAGCAATGGCAACTGTGTTTGAGACAATGACAAGATGCCAAGGGCACCACTATTGAAAGCATGACTGATGAATTTGTGCTAATCCATGAATCATCTGTTATGGGTGTGTGAAGCGACCAGCATCGAAATTGAAAGAAAGAGTAAAAATTGGCATAGTGATTGGGCTCTGCCAAAACATCCAACTCATGACTAGTGGCTGTATTATTATCTATTAATGCGAAACAAATTATCCTCAAACTTGGTGGCTTTAAACAGCAATAATTTCACACCACTTCTGTAGTTCAAGAAATCAGAACATGCGTAACTGATTGTTTCTGGTCCAGAAACTTTCATAATGGTTGCAGTCAAGGTCTTGGCTGGGGCTGCAGTCATCTGAAGGGTAGACTGGGGCAGAGAATCCACTTCCAAGATGACTCACTCCCATGCCTGTTGGCAGGAGACCCCAGTTCTTTTCCAAATGGACCTTTCCATAAAGCTATTTCTGCATCTTCACAACATAGCAGCTGGCTTTTCCACAGCTGGTGATCCAAGACAGAGAAGCTGCAATGCTTTTTATGACAAGTCTCAGAAGTCACACATGGTAACTTCTGCCACATTCTATTCATAGAAACAAGTCACTAAGTCCAGCCCACACTCGAGGGGAGGGAAGTTGGACTCCACCTTTTGAGGAAAGGAGTGTCAAAAATATGTGGACATTTTAAAAAACCAGTAGAGTGTACAAACCTTGTTGAACAGGGAATAGACAAGTTTGTGTCTTGTGGAACTTGTATATTGAGTCACTTGTGGTGAGGGCTGTGAAATAGTCAAGTGCAGTTGGACCACTTATCCCACAAAAGTGTGGATGCTTAAAAAAATGGTCTTTTACTGGGGATAGGTTTAGAGGCACCATTCTTCAAAGACTTTTATGCATATAACCCGAAATGAATTTTGAAAATCTAGGTAACATCCATTACACATTTGAAAGTTAACACCAAAAAATTTTATCATAAGTTAAAATTTTCAAGAATATACTTTCTACTATATTACAAAACTGATATTTCAAAGAAAATGATTACATTTCTCTTTAATTGCATTCAGTGGAATTTAAATAACAACATGATTAGACTCTCACCACATCCAATTAAAAACACATAAGGAAGATTTTTCAACATTTGGAAATTTTTTATATCATTCTTTTTTATATATCTATCTATGGATCTATCTATCTATCTATCTATCTATCATCTATCTACTTATATATCTGTTTTAACTAATTTTTCATTTTACTTCACCCAGAAAAAATTCTCTTAATGAAACTAATTTTTAGCAAAAGCCTTTGATCAATCACCTTGTTTTAATACTCATAATCCTCTGCTAAAAGATACACATATAAAAATTGAAAATTTGAAATTAATTTTATTTTCTCTCATTTAATGTTCTAAGTGTTGAAACTTTTTGGTCTGAATTGAGTTACCGTAACAAGTGTTACTAGTATACAACTAGTCAAAATATGATAAACATAAATATTGATAAATGACCAGAAAACAAACTTTTATGGGATTTGTTTCTCTAAATGAGGTAAAGGAGCTCTTACTTTTTTAGTTTGTGATTTCATTGTATAAAAATGACTTATTGCCAAAACAAAAGGGAGTTCAGCATTCATTTTATAAGTAATTTTCATTTTTATAAATGTCTGTGTAAGAAATCTTGTTTTCATAAACAAGTGTGAATAAACTAAATTTTGTTGTAGAAATGTCACTCAATTCTTTTGACTATTTCTGGCTTGTATGCCAAAAATCACATGGAGACCTACCATGAAATTTTTTTGTAATGTTCTAGCAGCTGAAAGTGAGGTTTTATTTCAATTTTGTTTAAAGCAAAGAGCTCAAAATAGTTCTACCCTTCAAAGAAGGGACGTGTGACATAATCATGAGAGTTACTCATTTCTCAGCTTCTGGGGGGAAAAAACCACAGAAAAAGCCCTCTACCTTTAACTTTGAAAAGTCTTCAGCAGTCCTAATAAATGACTATTAATTTTATCTGGTATTCTTACACATAGAGGCACCCCTTTTAATATGACATGTTTAGAAAGGGTTAAGAAATAAAGGCATTATTAATTTCAATGCAATTTTACCAACAAAATATTTTCTTTCAATTGCTTTTAGCTTCTCACATGCTTTAGAATATACAATGAAAACTTTTAGCTATTTAACTTATGAAAAGTGTCCACCATCTGACCTAATTGTCAAAGCCAGTCCCCTTTGTTAAAGAAATTAGCCAAATCAGATATACTTTATGCTAGAAAAAGTCTAATTTGATTTATTATTGAAATAAATATAGTGATAAATTTATTTTATTTCATGTAATGTTATAAATCCACTAAAAATAAATTATAGATGATATAGATGACAACAATCATGTTAAGATTAAACTGTTGTAGGTCATGTAATTATGTTTAAACAAATAAATCTATATTCTGTTTTATATTACTTGATTTTTTACAAAGAGATATGAAATTTAGCTGACTTTATCACATTTTAAAGGAAGGTATGAATATTATAAAATGCATGCCATTCCTTCTATATATGGGTGTGTATTGAAACTGATTCCTTTGTCGTACTTTTAATTCTCTTTACAAAATATGAAACACATTTATTTTATATTCTGTATCATAGTTTTGCTATCTAAAGAACTTGTATCCCTCATCCTGTTGTTTTACCTTCCTCTGCCTCTCGCTCATTGCGCCTTGCTTCTGCTTCTGTTTTTTGATTTTTTTATTGTGCGCTCATATTGGTTGTAATTCTATCCATGGGATATTGTTGAAGCTGAATTTGAGCATGCATTCTCCTAGCAAAGAGTTTTGTCGTTTCTATCAGACACCTGTGGGCATTAAATCTGAGACCACCTTAAATTCAGCACTAGGACATGGTCCATCTTAAATTATGAGTCCCTGTTTGTAGTTTTTAGAGCCATCCAAAGAGTACAGATCCAGTTCCAAAATGTATGTGAAGGCGGGCCCATAGCCATTTGTACTTAAGGAATCTTAAAAAAACAAAAAACAAACAAAAAAAACTTCCCCTTACCCCTAGGTCCCAGGCAGATGAAGAGGTTTTTCACCTTGTTCGCCCTTTCACTGTGGGTATATTCCTTCCTTGGGTCCCATGTTTTGTGGAGTAATCTTACCTCTGGCTCCTTTTTCTGCCCTGGTTCAAGGCTGTTTCTTCAGTGCCCCATACAGGCCAAAGCCCTAAGTCCTCCGGCTTTACATCGGCACCCAAAGCTAGGAACACATTACTTATGCTACTTCACTCATTGTTCTCAGTAATTCTTGTTTCCCATGTTTGTTAGGTAATTTTGTCCACTAATAGGAAGAAATTGCCATTTATTTTTAAAAAGTTATTCAGCACTAATTATGTGCTTTGATCCTGCTAGATGACAGTGTTACAAAGGGGAGATAAAATACTACTTCTATTTTTGTGGAACTAACTATATAAATACAGAGAGAGATGCAATGGTGGGTTAAGAGCTAACATGAAGGCGTTGAAAAGGGCCTGTGGAAACAACTACCTATATGAGAGAGTGGGGCAGGGATACAAGAGAGATCTCATGTGAAAAAAGATTAGAGAGCGCCACACCGAAGGTGAGGGCAAAGGATTTTTAAGTTGACAGAACAGCTGGAGCAAAGGTCTAAAGGTGTAAAATGGCATGGGATATAAATTTTGAATTGTCGAGGAGTGGACTATTTAATATTCAGATTAAACAAAACTTTTTTAAATTAAATTTTATTTTTAAAATTATATTTTATTGATTATGCTATTAGAGTTGTCCTAATTTTTCCCCTTTGCCCCCCTCCACACAGCAACCCCTACTCCATCAGGCAATCCCCCCACCATTGTTCATGTCCATGGGTCATGTGTATAAGTTCTTTGGCTACTCCATTTCCTAGAATGTACATTACATTCCCATGGCTATTCTGTAACTACCTATTTTACTTAATCGCCTCACCTCTTCACCCATTCCCCTACACCTCCTCCCATCTGACAACCATTAAAATGCTCTCTGTAGCCATGATTCTGTCTCTGTTCCTCATGTTTGCCATGTTTGTTGTTTTGATTCAATTGCTGATAGATTTTTATTTTCTGTCATTTTATTGTTCATCATTTTGATCTTTTTCTTAAATAAGTACCTTTAACATTTCATATAATAATGGTTCAGTGACGATAAACACCTTTAGTTTTTTCTTGTCTGGGAAGCTACTGATCTGCCCTTAGATCCTAAATGACAGCTTTGCTGGGTAGAGCAATCTTGGCTATAGTTCTCTGCTTTTCATGACTTTGAATATTTCTTGCCCGTCTTTTCTAACCTGCAGAGTTTCTTTTGAGAAATCAGCCGACAGTCTTATGGGAACACTCCCTATAGGTAACTAACTTTTTTTCTCTTGCTACTTTTAACATTCTCTCTTATCTTTCACGTTTTACATTTTAATTATGATGTGTCTTGGAGTGGGCCTCTTTGAATCCATCTTGTTTGAGACTCTCTGTTCTTTCTGGACTTGCATGTCTATTTACTTCACCAAATTAGGGAAGGTTTCTTTCATTATATTTTCAAATAGATTTCTAATTTCTTGTTCTTTCTCTTCTCCTCTAGCATCCCTATCAGGAGAATGCTGGACTTCTCGAAGTTGTCCCAGAGGCTGCTTATATTTTCTTCATTTTTTTGGATTCCTTTTTCTTTTTTGTTCTAATTGGTTGTTTTTTGGCATCCTTATGTTCCAAATCATTGATTTGATTCTCAGCTTCTGCCATTCTATTGTTGTTTCCTTGTAAATTATTCATTTCAATTAGCGTATCCTTTGTTTCTGACTGGATCTTTTTATGCTGCTGAGGTTCTCACTAAGTTGAGCATCCTTATAACCAGTGTTTTGAACTCTGCATCTGATAGATTACTTATCTCCATTTCACTTAGCTCCTTCTCTGGAGTTTGTCTCTTCTTTCATTTGGGTCATGTTTCTTTGTCTCCTCATTTTGGCAGCCTTCCTGTGTTTGTTTCTATGTATTAGGTGGAGCTGCTTTGATTCCATGTCTTGATAGCCTGGCCTAATGTAGTACGTATCTCGTAGGGTCCAGTGGCACAGCCTCCCCTATCACACAAAGTAGGTACTTGAAGTGCATCCTTTGAGTGGGCTGAGTACAGCCTCCTCCTGTATTTGAGCCTTGGTTGCTGTTGGTAGGTCAAGGGGAGAGATCTACCCAGGCCAGTCAGCTGCAAAGACTGGCTGTGACCACTGACCACCAACTTCTGCTCTCTGTGGAAGATCAGCTGTGCAGGGGCAGGGTGGTGGTGCTCCAACATGGTCTGTAGCTGTCCACTGGGTGCAGTTGGCCCTGGGGTTTCCCAGGTGGTGCAGGCCTAGGTCAGGCAAGGGCCTCCCTGCCTGAGCAATAAAGCAATCTGAGATGGCTGCTACTTGTGCTGGGCTTGGAGATTCCCAGGCAAAGCCAAGCTGTGAATCTAGGCTGGCTTCTGCAAGTGCTGGGCCTGGGGCTCACTGAGGCCAGCTCTTGCTTGCATGAGAGGATCTAGGAAGTTATGAAGCATGAGCCAAGACCAGCCATTCATATGGGAAAGCAGCTTGGGTGAGTCCCTAAGTTGGGTGGGATGGAGTCTCTGGGGGTCTCCAAGGTGGGTCAAACAGTGTTAGCCAGGTTGATGGAATCTCAGGTATGGCACCAGCTTGCTGGCTCTGTAAGGAGACGGTTATAGAACTTTTAACAGTAAACAATTTCTACTAGGAAAACCCAAAGTTGCTTTGAAATGTAAAAAATTTCTCCACTCTGCTTCAAGTTAATTAAAGGAAGTGTTTTTGGCAGGAAAGCTGCTAAGCAGAACTGGCAGAAGGAACGTGATAGATGGCATTTTAAACTGTCAGTGTTTGGGACCTTGTTGAACAGTACCTTGGAACACAATAGAAATTAGTTAATTTCAAGATTGTATAGCGGAAACTGAACATCTTTGAACCATTCGAAACTAGTCCTTAGTGTTTTGTTATGTTGACCTCAAAATATCAAAGCAAAACAGAAAGATCTAGCTCCATAACTGGTTTATTGAGAAACTGCCCCTCTGTGGGCTATAGAGAATAATTTTATATTGTTCTATTATTGACTTCATCAATGATCCATTGAATCTTTTCCCTAATCACTTGATGATATCTCAGGCAGATTCTTAACTTTCTAGTCATCTTTTGCAATTAAAAGCTGTCCTTGATTCTGTCTGTATCTCCCCTCCTGCCATCCTTCCAATTCAGGATTCACCTATAGTTCCAAGCCCTGAGGTGGGAAAGGGGCGTGGTCTGCTTATTCACTCCTATTGCACTCCAGCACCGGATTGGAGGGTGAAAGGGGGCGTGGTTTGTTTGGAACCACTCCTCTGTCTCTGTCTTCTAGGCAACAACAGTTTGGCTATTAGGTGAAGGGGGAAACATAGGGAAAAAAAAGTGGGGAAATGTCATTTTCCTTGCAAGTGAGGATGTCATCTTCTCTCTATTGGTTTTGCCAGGTGTAATGGAAGGTGTTCACATACTCGTTTTCTGCTGGGACCATGCAGATTCCTCATAGGGGACTATAGAGCAACTACAATCACAATTCCTTACTGAAGGACACCCAGCTCTTGCCTGAGCTTTTAACTCTTCCCCAGTCCATTTGATTGTACTCCCCAACGTGTCTTTACTGTCTCTTTGTCTCTGAATTCCTGAGAAGGGGTGAGGGAGGCTTCGTGTCAGGCACTTATTCGGAGTAACTCTAGAATGTGAGGAATTTAAACCTCTTGTTTTCAAATCTGAGTTCTAGTCACCAGCTTCAGCACGATATCAAAAAGTCCAATCCAATATCTTTTCACATTGTTTTATTTTAATGAATATTTTCTTTGGGTTAAGTAGGAGGGCCTCTTCAGTTCAACTGGTTCTTGTGGTCAGTTCTGGAGCTGCATTTTAAGGAAGATACTTCATTAAGCCTCTTCCCTTTGAACGCCTAGCCCCTTCAAATCAGAGAAACTAGTTAGGGTTGCAAGTTAAACTGATAGCAAGAAAATTAGAAGTGTCTTAATTGAGGAGACATTCAGTGTAGTATTGAATATGATTCTCCTGGAGAAGAAACGATTCAGGGATTATATGGTAATTGTTTTTAAATATATGATGAATCTATCAGGTAACATAGAGATTAGGACTTCTGCGCCTGGGATGTTACAGGAAGATTAATGTCATTCTATTTAAGAATTTCTGAAACCCAAAGCTTTCTAAATGTGTAACTGACTATCTCAGCAGACATCAAGCTCCCTATTATTGAAAATAATTAAGAATAATTTGAATACTATTTGATTGGGATGTTGCCAAGGGACTTTAACAATAGTAATTCATGAGTTGATGTTCAATATTGCTTTCAATCTTTTGCGGTTTTACCCAAGAGAATGACACAAAATAACTAACCACTTTAGTTAATTCTCATGAAGATTCAAAATAATGGTAGCCTCAACACTGATCTAGGTTCTGATTCTCAGCTTTTTAGTTTTTCACTTAAAAAATAAAATATTTGCAATTCCCCTTTGTTATCATGTAAAAAAAACAATATTTTGATACAATATTAGTAGGCATCCTATGTTTTCAAGTAGAACACTTATGTTCATTTTTTTAGGGCATCATCTTAATCAATATCAAGGCATTTACAAAACTTATAATCAAAAGATTTATTGGGTAAAGACTCAGAACCAAGGTAATTTGATGGTTTCAGGAAGAACATTGAGTAGTATTGCTTTTCCAATGTGTACTATTCCTGGAATACTGGTGTTTCAACGCTGACTCTGATGAAACAGATTACAATGAAAATCTCATTGAGGGTTTTTTGAATCTGAAAAAGTTATTTTAAAGATTAATTAAAAGAATAAACTGTAGAGAAGAGGCAAAACTTTAGACAATAGAGCATTTATAACCCCACTCATATTTTATTAAAATTTTATATTAATTGAAACTTTAATACTGATATAAAATAGAGTGATAAATAGATGGAAAATAACAGCTAGCCCCAAAATAGACAACATTGTATAAAAGAACTTAATCTATTTTTTAAAGATTTTATTCATTTATTTTTTTTGGAGAGAGGGAAAGAGAGGGAGAAAGAGAGGGAAATATTGATCAATTGCCTCTTGAACATTTCCTGACCAGAAGCAAACCCACAACCC
Source organism: Mormoops blainvillei (assembly GCA_004026545.1). Classification (NCBI taxonomy): domain Eukaryota; kingdom Metazoa; phylum Chordata; class Mammalia; order Chiroptera; family Mormoopidae; genus Mormoops; species Mormoops blainvillei. Next base: position 454,187 of record PVJD01000071.1, read on the forward strand.
AGGCATATGCTCTGACTGCATTGTGGCGACCTTTGGCTTTGTAGGACGACACCTAACCAACAGAGCCACACCAAACAGGGCAGAACTTAATCTATTTTTTAAGGAAGATTCATAAGTCAGAATGGTGAAAAGGATTTATTCAGTGAATTTTAGTAGCATATAGTTCATTAGCAATACAAAGAAGTGAAAAAAACAGGTACAGATTTCAAACCGTATTTCAAACTATAGCCTATGTTGACAAGTAAAGTATTATTAATAAAACCATAACAAAACATATATTAACACAGAAGAATATTTTAAATCTAAAAATTAGGAAAGTTTTTAAATTAAAAAGAGATAGAAGAAATAACAGAAAAGAAAAATATTTTGATTATGTAGAAATGTAAAACATCAATAAACAACTTATGCAATAAAAGGAAAAGCTGGTAAAAATAATTTGCAATATATATGACAAAGAAATGCTTAATTTCTGTACTGAATAGAGCTCATTCAAATTATAAGAAAAATTACTAAAATTAATGAGACAGAGGGCATAAGAGTGCAATTCACAAAAGAGAAAAATCAAAAGGCAAACATATGGAAAAATGTTCAGCTTCATTAAGAAATTTGAATTAAAATGAGATGTAATTTCACCTTCTAAGTTATCAAAAATTTAATTGTTTTAAAGACTAATCAGACTGATGAGAGAACAGAGGAAAGCAATCTAGTAATATGTGTCAAGAGTTAAAAATGTCAATATTCTTGAATTCCATTAGAATTCAAGAAATTTCCATTTTCTATTCCCAGAAAATGTCCTGAGGACATAATGCAAAGCAGAGCAACAGTTTTACATTTTTGCAGAATATTGAAAATCATAATTTAAAAAACCTAAGAAATAAGGCAACAGTTGAGTAAATTATGCCACCTCCATATTAAAAAAGATTGTGATGCAGTTAAGATTGTTTTTATGAGCATTTTTTAATATTGTGAGAAAGTACATATTTTATGATGCTAGGCAAAAAGACAAAAGTGTGTAATTTCTTACAATATGCTTTTCAAAATAGACTAGAGGAAAGTCATCAATATACTAGCAAAAAATTGCTATCAGTGCCAGCGGTAATATCACTCTACTTACTTTGGACCATGTTGGGTAAACTCAGCCAAATTCTTGCTTGTCTCTTTCCCCTTGATGCCATGTGGCTTACCACCCATTGGTCAACTCATAATTTTCTCAGTCAGATGATAATAAATTTAATTTGATTACTGTTTTCTTTCCATTGGTGGTATCAATAGGTAACCTTGATTGTGCTTGAGAAGTTTTGGTCTCTTAAGCAAGTTTGGGAATCTCTTTAGGTTTTTGAGAAGCACATTTGCAAACATTTAAATGAAGTTCTACAGATGACTGCTGTCACTTATTTTTAAGTTGATTCTATTAGCTTTAGTTTTACAGAACATCACCCTCTCAATTGATCTACAAATTCTGGGACTGTATCTATTGGGAGCCTATTGCCTGATCTGTGCTGACTACACCATCTATTCTCTTTTGTCCCCTTACTCATCCACTGAACTGTGATTTTTTCCTTTTGTTGGCTACAATGTCAAGTTTGGCTCTTTGGAAGATTGCATGTGTGGGAGGAAAATTTTCAAGCAATCTGACCCAGTTTAGAAATCCCGGTCTTCGGATCAGGAATGCAGATGGGGAAATCTCCTTGCTGTTTGCTCGTGGCACACCGCAGAACACACCACTCTTCTTTTTTTGAGCCATTTCCTGTCCTGTCAAAGAGATGTAGTTAGGGATCACAGATGCAATGCTACTTCTTTGCCTGATCCTAACAGGAATGAGGTTAGTTTGTCTTTTTCTTAGTAAACACATGCTGACTTCCAGCAACCACTGCATGCTTTCCCTCATAAAAAAGTGCTCATAAAATCTGTTTACTAATCCCTCCTAACATTTGCCAGGGTTACATGCAGTAATATTTTTTTCTTGTTTTTCAAATGCAGGAAATCTGCTCATGTCCGGTTTTATCCTTCATGTCTTGCTCTTCATGATTTCTCAAAGGCTATTGTAATCATACCTGCATTTTATTTTAGCTCACTGAAATGCAATGAATTTGGGTGTAGAGACCTAAGTTCCTTTAGCATGATTAGGTGCTTTCTTTCAAAATTACCTTACATCTCGACCTTTAATTCCCAACTAATGATGTTTGTTCTATCTTTTTCAGATGGAAGACCATTCTTGATGGAAAAGATAAAGCCACGCTAGAATGAGGTAATTGTTTTTCTATGTAATCTGTTTAGATTAAACTATCATCTCCAACAGATTTAAAATCTATTGTGTTCTTTTTACTCTAAATACAGTTTGTTGACTTAAACATTTTCTATAAATCTCAGCTACTTAATGCTTCTTGGAGATTTATGACAGCCTTTTGCTGTGACCTTAACAAATTATTTAACCTTGGTTTTCTCATTTGTAAAAAAGAAATAATAGTATTTTATGTTATCATTATTATGAAAATCGAATTAATCAGTATTTGTGAAGGGCCTAGAGAGTCAGCACTACCTTTATGTAAAATAAATATATTTATTTTTAAAAATCTGTGCTCCCTAGAGAACTCCTACCCCCATTTTGTATATACCATCTATTTTGTTTGGTCATTGGGATTATCATAATTTAATAGTCAGAATTTGTTTCTTTACTAATGAATGCTGTAACCTCAGCTATTTTGAAGCACATTAAATGTATTTTATCATTTGGTGCATTGCTTATTAGTAAACTCTTTAGATCTCTTAATCATTTTGATCTTAGCTCACCAAATCTTTAATAGTGCTTATAAATGATAAATTTTGAAAAAAAATTTTTAAAGATTTTATTTCTTTATTTTTAGAGAGGGGAAGGGAGGGAGAAAGACAGGGAGAGAAACATCAATGTGTGGTTGCCTCTCACGGGGCCCCCTACCAGGGACCCTGCCTGCAACCTGGGGATGTACCCTGACTGGGAATTGAACCAGTGACCCTTTGGTTTGCAGGCCAGCATTCAATCCACTGAGCCACACCAGCCAGAGCTGAAATTTTTTTAATGACTTCTATGTGTTCTGATTTTGATTACATTTTCTTTTTCAATTTTTTAAAAAGCAATCTGACACCATTTCTTTCTTACAGAGAATAATAATAATTTAGTTCAAGGTTTTTTTTTTTCCTTTCCCATTGGTATATGTTTGAATGATGACAAAATGATCTAAGTCTCATTTACTAAGATATATGTGATTTATAACCCTTATTTACAAAGTAATTAGCAGAATTGTGTGCTAGAAAGTTTGATAGTTTTCTGATTATTTAATATAGACAACTATACTTGAACAATAAAAAACATCGAAAAAAATAAGTCGTTCTTTCAACTTTTATGTGGAGCACACTTCTTGTTTGACTTTGAAAACCTACATATTGAGGTAGATTTCCTCCTCCCAAACTTACATGTCTTCCATCTAGGTTTTCCAATTCTGTTTAAATAACTTTATTTAATAGCCAGCTTTGGTTCCTTTAAAAAATGCATATATTTACCACACATTTATGATGCAACCCCTACATGTCTAATGCATAAAAATATATTTTGTCTCTTTTTCCTTTGGAGGATGTGTAATACTCAACATTGAAGTTTACAAAGTCTCGCCCCCTCCCCCACTTTTGAGCAGTAGTAGAGAAGCTCCCTAAGAGAATGTATAGAATTTTCAGTGATTTAGAAAATGTATGGTTCCCTGAAATCCTTCCGGCAGGATTTGGCTAAGTGAAGAGCAGAACTTGGGAAATTAATTATTTAGCTCCGTGAAAGCGAGTGAGATATATCCAACTTCCAGTCAGGATGACAATGCAGGACAAAATGTGCCCGTCTTCTGCTGGTATTTCCAATTCCTCCAAAGGACCAGCCAAGGGAGGAGCTAACAGCGCCACGTGCTTAATGCTTAGCGTGTACTCATTCCCTCCGCGGAGCCTTTGAGCAAAAGCGACCCAGAAGGACGCTTCGAGAACTTCTGCTCTCTGGCCTGCTTTGCCAACATTAGCGTTCTTCCTTCAGCCAGATGGACAGCAGCTGCGTGCTGGGGGAGCTCTGCGCTGCCTTGCAGCTTGATTTTGCTCTCTTTTCATTAGCAGGGGAGGCCTCGATTCCTTACCATCTCACACAGTGACCCTGGCTCCTATTCCTTCCACCGTCCCATCACCCCGCCTGACTAGAATTCCTGGCATCCTCTGTGATTTCCTGTTGGGGCGCCCAACAAGTTTGAGTTTTCTCACCTCTGTGTGCTTCTGTTCCCTTTCTGGACCACAGGAATGTTTATCCTGTTTTTTGAGCACAGCTATGTCTTTTCAGTGCATTGAAAATGTTTATTAATGTTATGTGGATTTTGGGGAGGGGGGAAACAGTTGGACAGAAATTTAACATAACTGTTTTTAAGATTTTGGAGTCTGTCTTCTTTTGTCCATACATTTATGCACACATGCATACACACAACACATATGTATGTATACATATATATAGTCTTAAGATAAATAGAATCAGGTTATACATATTGGTAAACAATTTATTACAATAATATCATAAAAATACATTCATTCAGTGCATCTCCTTTTCTCTCTTCTCTTCCTTTCCTTCTTCATTTCTTACGTAGTATTCCTTGATATTTACAAAACACAGTTTGTTTAACCACTTATTTATTTGTTGACATTTAGGTTGCTTCTAATATTTCACATTTAAAAACTATCCTATAATGAACACACATTTTTAAAATATCTTTGTATTTTTTTCCCAGAGCATGTGTAAATATTTTTACAATGTAGATTCATTCCCAAAATGAAACTTCTGATACGAGGGCCATGACTGCTTTAAACTGTCCTTCAGGGAGGCCACACCAAGTGTGTCTTATTTTCTCTAACCCCAAACCAGTCAGTCCTACCCAGACTTTACCACCAGGTAACATGCATATGAAATGATAATATTTGTATCACGCCCTGTTGTAAACAAGATCTTTTGCACTGCGTTGCAACTGGCTGGGACCTCTATGGACCTCAGGCAACTCCTTGTCATCCCAAGAGTGAAGAGAGAAATATCCCAGTGTCTGCACCCTGTTCCTAGCACAGCCACAGGTAAGAAGCTCTGGCCCAGGCAGCATCATAACATCAGCCTTTCAACTTTTGTCCGTTAATGAGTAATAATATGTCATTATTACTTTAACTTGCATTTTCCTTATAATTAGTGAGATTTAGAGTCCTTTTATATTTTTTCTGCCATTTGTATTTCTTCTTCCATGAATATCTGTTTCGTGGCCTATTTTTTATTGATTTGTAGGAACTCTTTTTCATACTAGGTATATAATTCTTTAAGATACAGATATCGATAGATAGGCTGAAGTCTCTTTTTTTCTTTTTTTAAAAAAGATTTTATTAACTTATTTTTAGACAGAGGGGAAGGGAAGGAGAAAGAGAGGGAGAGAAACATCAATATGTGGTTGACTCTTGCATGCCCCCTACGCGGGCCCCGACCCGCAACCCAGGCATGTGCCGGGACTGGGAATCGTACCAGCGATCCTTTGGTATGTAGGCCGGCACTCAGTCCACTAAGCCACACCAGCCAGGGCATGAAGCCTCTTTTTAACTGGCACATGGTACATTTTATCATAAAGAAATGTTGAATTTCTGAATCATTTGACTTGACCTCAACGTTTTATGGACTTGTAATGGCCAGGTAGCCCTGAGGCTTGCCTCAGCCTAAAATTACCCAGTCCCACTCCTGAGTAGAGAAGGTGGGCCAAACTGTTGAAGAAAAACCATCATAACTGTAGGACCTAGTGTACTGATGGACCTAGTGTACTAATGTACAGTGTAGACTTGGCTCCTGTAACAAAGAAACACAAAAATACAGTGACTCCAACAATATTTCCCTCCTATCTGAAAAGGCAGGATAAAGCTTTGCCCCATGGGGTTATCCAGTGACTTGGTTCCTTCTGTCTTATTTTTCTGCAGTCTTAGAGGGCAGTTTTGATTATATAATTGAACCTGATTTCCCAGCACCATGTTCTTATTCTGATTCACAGGGAAGGCAAAGAAAAGAAGTGGAAGCAAAAACAAAATTTGAAAAACAAAATGTGAAAGTTGCACATATCACTTCTGCTCATATCCTTTGGTTAAAATTTAGTCACAGGGCCGTATCTTTATGCAAAGGGTACTGGGAAATGTATTTTTAGCTGGGTAGCCATTGGGATAAAATTCAGTGGGAGGAGGTTTCTTTTATTAAAATAAAGAAAGGGCAAATATATTCTGAGGAATATTTAGCAATCTCTGCCTCATCTAGTTCTTAATTTTGATATCCCCCAAAATAAGAAAAAAAATACATTGGCATGATACAAAATCAAAACATATGCATATATACATACATCTAAACCTATCTAGATCTGTGTTTCATCATTTTTAAGACATATATTTTTTTACCCTATAACAGCTCTGAAACTAAAATGTGTCTTAACACTTCATGGTGTCTTACACTCTCTGTCAGCCAGGAAAGAGTGATGATGTGGTAACTATTATCTGCACATTCATAAACTTGGCCATTAAAAGAGGGGTCAAATGTATGTTGGCAAAATGAGACTTGATCTTGGGTGGTGAACACTCAATGCAACATATAGATGATGTGTTATAGAATTTTGCACTTGAAACATATATAATTTTATTAAGCAACATCACCCAATACATTTAATAATATTGAAAAAAGAATGAGCTTACCACAGGAAAAAATATTTAAAGACCATGTAAGGAAAGAAAATGAGTATTGGTTTTGCTGTATAATCTTTTGACATCTGGAAAAGTCAAGAATAATTCAGCATCACAGATGGCAGAATGGTAGAGATAACAACATTGTCTTGTATACTTAATCTATAAAGAGGGTAGCTTTCATGTTAAGTGTTCCTACAACAATAAAATTTTTTAAAAAGAAACAAAAATTGCAGAATGGGTGTTAGCATTTTGGAAGAAAATTTCAGAGAGAAGAGTGAAATGCTGAAAAGAAATGTTACACTGCTAATGGTCTTGATGGTATGGGGAACAGTAATAGATGGAAAAATACAAGCTTTGATGAATCTGATTTGAGAAATGAATTATTAAGAGTTCAGATTCAAATGCATACATGTCTCTTATTTAGGCAACATATTCCTTTTTATATATGAACAAGACTGATATGTAATAAAACTATTCTAAATAAGCTCAGAAGCATTCTAAGTGATATGAGAACATTGAGATTGTCAGAAATATTACCAAACACTTGGAAACACACAAAAGAGGTTAGTAGGTGTTCTTTCAGTGCTGTGCAGGGTCTAATTTTCTGTTTACTTGGCTTTTTTTACAACTCTAGAGGGGCAAATGTTAGCTTGTAGATTTATGTCCAGTTGAAATGCAAATAATTTCTGTCCAGTGGAACAGAGAAGCTCAATGATTATGGCTATAGCTTTGCATGACATTAGCTAGTTGTTTTTTTTTTTTAAATTGATTCCAGGAAACTATTAAATCACCTCTATATACCTAGTTTCTCAAATTCTTTTTGGATTGGTCATAATATCTTACTGGTTTCCTCAATAATTAGTGAACTAAATAAAATCTTGATGTGTTTATTTTAAATTTGCACAAAGGTGTTGTTTTTCAAACGTCTGAAAGCTGTGCTTTAACAAGGCATAGTTTACTTGGCATCCTTTCTTTAGCGGTACATAAAATAATGACATGAATCATGATTGACGGCACGTTGGATTTGATGAATGATGGTGCCACTGAAGCATCAACTTGTATCTCATTAGTGAGCCAGTTAAAAGGAGTTAGTGAGACCAAATCATACGTATTGGTCATGCCCATCTCAAAATATTTTGATGAAACTTTAATCTGGAAACATTTCGCAGTTGTCATTTGTCACTATTGTTTCCCTGCCTGGTATCTGAAGCCTGAGTCCTGTGTTTGGGGAATTTCCTATCTATGATATCTTAGAGAACGCCGAGTTGTCTTCCCACTGTAATAGCAAAACATGGCATTACTCCTTCCGCCAGTCTCCTTTGAAGCTGAACATAGGTGTGTGACCCACTGCTTTAGGCTTTTAATTGGGGACTGGTGTCTCAAGGAAGCGAGATCTGCGGGGATCTTGTCTGGTTGGGGCTCAGGCTGCTGTAAGATAGAGTCCTCATGAGGGCCATGGCTGGGGTAGGAGTGTCCTGGGTGACATCTATGGTAAAACAGCAGTGGTGTCATTCGTTTTGTGACCTGATTTGACAACCTGGGTCCTCTAAGGTTGTGTAGTCCCTGAGTCTGTGTCTCCAGTTATCTGGGAAATTCTACGAGCCACTTAATACTCTTTTAACAACTTCTCAATCTTCAGTCAACGAGAGCCTGTTTCTGTTGCTTGAAACAGTGAGCACTGGCTGGAACAGACATTGGGATGAGAATTGTGTGTAGGCAGCAGTGCTTCTGGGAATAAATTTGGTTTTCTACCAGCCCAGATATGTTGGTGACACAAACTAATTATATTTGAAGTGACAAAGACCCAACGACTAGGGAGATAGGGATGTTCAGAGGATTTATCATGGCAACCTGCTCTTCTCCCCTTCACCCTAACCCCCAGTAATGGCCCTAGAGGTGGCCTGCAAGACACTCCCTTTACCAAAGTGCTGAGGGCAGTGCCAGCGCCTCTGAAAGCAGCGAGGGGATCAAAGACAGCTAATGTGGCCTGACTGGGGCTAAAAGCAGTGAAAAACCACTCGTGCCCTAGAGTTTTCTCCCTGTTTTCTGACTCTTCCTTCTTAACCCCCTCAATGGTTGCTCTCTGTAGTCTGACAAAAGACACTGCATTTGAAAAGAGTTCCCTGGTTTCAACGTTGATGTCAGGATCCCCAAGATTCTGGTGCTGGGCAAACTGATGGTTCCTGGGGACCTAGAATGTCACTGCACCCTCCTAATCAAGGGGCAAGGATTTATTTGGTCATGTAATAAATGAAATGTTTAGCCACATCTACTCCACAGTAGGCCCAGGGAGGGAGGCAGTGCTGCTCCAGTGCCCTTGGGGTACAATTGGAAGAGATGTACTCAGCATCTCACAGAATTCCCCCATCAGCGCCCAGACCTATGGGCAAGACGCCTCTAGAACTCCTCCTCCATGCAAAAATTGTCAATCAAAAGGGATATTGCACTCATAAAGAAATTGTATAAGATTACTAAATTCTCCTTCCTTCCTGATAATTTTTAAAGCTGCCCAGCGTCCTTTAAAAAAATTGTTCTGCTTAAATCAGCTGAAGCCATTTCCATTTGAAGTGTCCTGATACAGCCATATATGATTTATTCCCAAAGAATTATAAAGTTTAACCTAAAGTAAGGAAAAAGAAGTCCTAGCCTTGGCAGTTCAGTGTATGTATCAAAGGTAAGTAATTGCATTTCAAACAGAGAAAACTAGCTCTTATGATAAAATAGCCATGAGCTTCTGCAGGCACTTAGAAGTTTACCAACTAGCCAAGAGGCCAGGATTTGATACTACTTGCATATTTTACCAGTTTAAACAATGTGTGTGCATCCATTTATTGGACCACAGGCAAAAGTCCCGAGTTTGGTCAAAATCAGAATGCTGCATTATTATGGAACAGGGATCCTGGGAAATGTAAATAAATGCAAACTCTCCAGGATTACTCTACTACAAACAAATAATGGGGACTCAGGCTGTATTCCTGGAAAAACAATAACTGGCTTCTAATGGGAACATAGTTATAGGAAGAACAGACATTTAGAAAATACAATTTGCAGAGAAAATAGCAAGCTTACATTTAAGAGACCATAAAACTCTGTATAATAAATGCAGTTTAATAAAAAAAAGAGACAAAATTAAATTATGCTAAAAGAATTAAGATAGTCTCTTGTTGCAGAAATGACAGAAACCATACTTATGAAGACACTGCTGATCCTTGTTTGCATAATATTAATTTATATAATCCTGGACAAAAGCCAAAAAGTAAACTACTGGAGTTTATTTTTTATTTTTTAAATCAGAATCACCAGCAACTATAGATGTCTTTGGTATTCGAGTGTTTGTTCATCCAACACAGGTTTTTCAGAACCTCTCTTTTCCAGGCATGGCAGGAACTGAAACATTAGAAAAAAACCAACAAAAATATGGTACATTTGAGCAACTGAAAGCAGTTGATGGAACACAGACAGCATAAAGAGCTGCAAATAAGCAAGGACCAGATGATATGGTCCTTTTAGATGGCATTAGAGAAATTAGACATTATACAATGTGCAATGGGGAGACACTGAAATACTGTAAGTCAGACACAAACACAATTCGATTTGTGTTTTAGAAAGATCACAGCTGCCACATGGAGAATGGATTGGAGAAACCAAGAGTGGACACCTCAATCAAGTGGTGTACAGTAGCTTAGGGGAGGGAATGAAGATAATAGTTAGAAGGGTTCAAGAGAAACATAGGCAGTGAAATTAACAGGAATTGATTAGGTAAGTGTATGTGTGTATGAGGAGGAGGGGGAACCCAGATTGTGATTTGATCAAGGTAGGTAGTGATACCAATCTTAATTCTAAATTACAAAAGAACAGGAATTAGGATGGACTCAGGAGTGTCCAACCCGTGGCCCGTGGGCTGCATGGGGCCCAGGATGGCTTTGAATGCAGCCCAAGAGAAAATCGTAAATTTACTTAAAACATTTTTTTTTTTTTTGCTCATCAGTTTTTATTAGTGTTTGTGTATTTAATGTGTGGCCCAAAACAACTCTTCTTTTTCCAGTGTGGTCCTGAGATGCCAAAAGTTTGGACGCCCCTGGAAGTGATGAGTTTGATGCTAGATAGATTGAGTTCGAAGTACCTGTGAGACATGCAAGTTAATATGTCCAAAAGGCTGCAGGATACAGGAATTACGGAACAAAGATCTAGGCTGAAGACATGGTCTTTGAAATCATCAACTTCATCTCACAGCTGGTTGAAGCCAAGGGTTAATGAAAACCTGAGGAATAAGCATAAGGGTTGTGGACTCCACAAAGAAGACAGAGAATCAGAAGACGAACCAGGACCAGAGATATCACAGAAGCAGAGGAAAGAGAGACTTAGGAAGGTGGGATCAAGTAGACTTCGGACTGAGAGGTGGCGAATGAATAGGGCGATTAAGCTCTTTTCTGTGAGTTGTTGCTAGGGTAGAGTCGTGCTACCTATTGTGTAATAAGGCAGTTTTTCTTTTCCTTCCTCTCTTTTCTTCCTCCTTCCCCATTTCCTCTTTCAGAACTCCTCAATTTTTTTTTCCTGTTCCTCTTCCTTTTCCTCCTCCTCCCACCCCTCCCCTCCTTCTTGGTCTTCTTCATAGGCCTCTCTCACACTCTATGGCCAATAGTTTACTTGAAAATTCAGCTATGTTCGTCACATCTTTTAGATTCACAGCAAAATTGAAGAGGAAGATACAGAGATTTCCCATATACTCCTGATCCCACACATGCACAGTCTTCCGGGCTAGCAAAACCCTGCATCAGAGTTGTGCATTTTTTACCATGGGTGAACCTACACTGACACAGCGTTATCACCCAGAGTCCATGGTTTACATTAGGGTTCACTCTGGGTGGTGTATACTCTTTGGGTTTGGACAAGTGTACAATGACATGCATCCATCATTATGGTGTCATACGGAATTTTCATTGCTCAAGAAATCCTCTGTGCCCCACCTATTTGTTCCCCCTCCCCCAATCCTCGGCACCCATTGATCTTTTCACTGTCTCCATAGTTTTGCTTACTTTTAGTGACTTTTAAAACACTAGGTGATGACTTTGTTCCCATCACCGCTCTGAGATAGTTTCTAGTTCCAGCATCAGTGACCTATCAGAAAGTTATTTATAACTTAAAAGTAACCAAAAGGGAGAACTAAGTGTTTTTGATGAAATGCCGGGCTTAACTTTCTATGGGTTGCCTATTTTAAACCTCTGTGGGGACAAAGGTTAACTTGTGGACCTTTTCCAAATGAGATGAAAGAAGAAATTCCTGCCTAATGGAAGAGAGAACCCAAGAGGTTTAAACCTCCGTAAGACAGCAACCAGTTTTTACTATATACCCAACTTCTCAAATGTTGTTTTGATCCAGTTCTAATGTCTTAGTGTTTGCCTCAATGATTAATAAATTAAATAAAATATTGGAAGAGTGTTTTATTTTCTATTTGCCTGAGAGTCATGACGCTACCTTTTGGGAAAGGATGTTTTAACAGATCCTATTTCTGTTACAGGCATGGGGAAGCCAAGCACTGATGGTGCTTTCTGAACAGAAGAGTAGCCTTGGCTCAGACACTTAGCTCTTGCGTATACCGTATTCTTGTGGCAGGACCCTGGATCATTGCACTGTGGAAGGAGACATCTCTCTCTACAGCAGGGGGCTTTAATTGAGAATAACTGGCTTTTGAAAGACACTGACCAATGGATATTGATTTTATAATTAGAGCAACAGTTATTTTCGGCATCCTGCTCAGCCCCAGCTCCTGTGGCCGTCGGAGATAACAGTAACTCTGGAAATGACTGAATCCAGACAGAATAAGGGGACCGAGGCTCTGTACACCTAGTCTGTGTCCCTCTCCCATGGTAGCGGTCACACGTGCATGTTATCTATGTTGTATGTGTTTATTTGTGCTATATGTCTGCGGCTACTTAATAAAGGCTCCTTGGCCCACCTGAAGGGATCAATGGCTTTAGAGCCCTGCAAAGACAGGTCAGAGGGAGATCAATATGGGGGTAGAAAGAAGGCAGAAGACAGATCTATGAAACCTGGAGATGCAAAGGACCTGCAACTCGGAGTCAGAAGTTGGTAGACGCTGGAGACCACAAGGCTCTAAACATCTTAATAAGGGGCGGGAGACGGTTTTCTGTGTCTGGCTAACACAGTGTTTGATATCCAGCAGAAGCTTAACCAATTTTTTAAATGAATGATTGGCTCAGGTGACTATGTAAAAGAGAAGGTTTGAAATGAGAAATAGTACAAGTGTTTAAAGGAAAAAAAAAGATTAAAAAAAAAAAAGCCGGCTGAGGAAGGCTTTGGGAGGAGGCTGAGCAGAGAGCACAGAGCAGTTCTTGGGAGGTAAGACTCATCTCCTGAACTGAAGCTAAGCCCGTATCTGCTCTCTGAAAAGAGCCCTGAGCTGAGAGCAGAGAGGTCTGCTCTCTGCCATCGACAGCTCCCCTGATATGAAGTACGTATCCCCAGATGAAAACTGGAAATGACACCATCTGCCCTACCTCCATCCCGGGGAAGTTGAGGCTGAAAGGCCATCTGTGTGAAAGGACTCTGCAAATTCCGAGCGCCACTCACGTCTAAGTATTTATATGCTCAGGTATTGCGTGCAGCAAAGGCAGGAAAACTGTGCATCGCCTATCTGACCATTGAACCATGGTAGAAACTTAAAGCCCAAATCCTAGAGTCTCCTAGGAGTGGAAGCAGGTTTCTGATGGCCAAGCAACATTCTAGTCACAAGGAAACGGAGTTCCTCGAGAGCAGTTTTGGTGTCCCGGGGGGCAACCGCGCCCTTCGGTTTCTGGTGGTTGTTGGACTAGGAAAGGTGCCTGTGAAGGAGATGTCAGCAGGGCTCTCTTCTCACCCAGAGGCTGAGTCCGACCACAAGACCCTGTTTTGTTTGGACTGGGTTCACTGATGTTCTGTGACAACCAGTTCCGGATGTTTTATAAACAATTAGCCTGACAGTTTGATGAACGAGGGTAACATTTGGGGATCATCTGCACTGCAATGAAAGACAGATGATTATTTTTGACAGAAATAATCACTGGCAATGTGGAAATGGAGAAGCTACAGGCCGGAGGCTCATGCTGTCCTAAGACGTAGGGCCAGACCAAAAGGCCCCACGTCCTGGGTGACCATCCTAATCTGGACACTGGGTGGAGCTTCAGGACACACTACATATTTTAGAAAAGTCTGTGTTTACAGTGCCAAATCTGAGTGAAACAGAAAGAAAGAAAAGCTCAGCTGAGTCATGGGTGAAATCAACAGGCCGACTTTGAACCTGGGATTCACTTGGACTCACATCTTTATTAAAAAAAAATATATATATATATATCCTAGTTTATTCCTCAATCAAAGCTTTAAATTGATATTCAATTTACATGCCATAGCCTTCACCCATCAAAAAGGTGCAGTTCAGTGGTTTTGCGCACACTCGCCAGTATGTGCGGCCACTACCGCCCTCTGGTTCCAGAATGGTTTTCACCACCTGCAGAGGAAACCCTGGACTCATGAACAGTCGGCCCTCATTCCCCACTCTACCCCTGCTTCTGGCACCCACTATCCTAGCCTTTTCTCTATGGATTCGCCTATTTTGAACACTTCGTATAAGTCGGATCATATAGTATGGGGTCTTTTGCACCTGGACTATTTCACTTAGGGTGACATTTTTTAGGTCTGTCCATGTTGTAGCATGTACCGGCACTTCATGCTTTTTTTGGCCAAATAATATTTCATTTTATGGGCATAATACATTTTGCTACCTATCCATCGGTTGGTGAACTTTTGGGTGGTTTCTACTTTTTAACTATGGCAAATAACACTGCTATGAATATCCACGTACAAATTTTTGTGTGTACACAAGTTTTTTATTTTCTTGGGCGTATACCTGGGACAGAAATGGCTGTGTGTATGGTAACACGGTGTGTAACTTTTGGAGGAACCATTTCTTAGATTTTTAAGTGAACCAGGTGAGCACTAGTGCATCTCCTATCTCTGCAAAACTCCCTGAATTCTTTGCAAGAGGAAGGCGCAGGTGAGGTGGCTTGAGGGGTGGCATGAGTGGGAGCTGCCCCTCTGTGTCCAAGCCTCTTCCAGCCGCAGAAATGCTGGTTTCTCTTGAGAAGGGAAGCCTAACCTTGCTGTGCCTGAGGAGCAGGCTTGTCTGCCATTAGCCAGGACTGCCCGTGGGGACGAAGCCAATGATTTGACAGCTGGAATGACTGCCTTCTCTATTTTCTTTTTTATATCAGATCATCCAGAGAAATAAATTCACACCTACTGTGTACCCGGCACACTGTGAGGTTGCTCTGAAGGGCACACAATGGCCTTGGCTCGTAATAGGTTAGCCTAAGGAACAATGTGCACATGTTGAGCAAAAAGTTTTGACCAAATACCAGATTGTGTGGAATAGATTATAGGCTTTTCAGGGAACGGAGCGTTTGGCACGGGCTGTGAATACGTAGGGGCCCCACATTCGCAGGCTCCCCAGGGAGAGCAATGCGAGGCTAAGCTGGCTCTAGTTGTACATATGTAATTCATTCTGGGATGGAAGAGGCATCTACTTTGCTTCCTTTTCCTCCTCCAGGCATTGTCTGGCACACAAGTCATAAGGCTGATGAACCCAGCTGGGGCAATGATAGGGTTTGTTTTGGTCACATGGTAATCCTGAACAAAAAAGCCTGGAAGACATATGGGCCTTGTTCTAATGTTCTATGGCGAGCAATGAGTCACCTGGGCAAGTCACCCAACCTTCTAGATTCCAGCCATAGAAAAGAGTGAGTCTTTCTGGACACCAGATGCCTCTGTGATTTGATTTCTTTCTGGTATATGACTCACGTGGAATGATTTTTAAAATTACTGTCAACTGAACAGTCTTTCTGTTCTTTTCTGCAGCTGAATCTGGGTACATGGAGATGAAGCTGAATCAGTATTTTTTTCCATACTTAATTCAATTCAGCACAGCAGGGTCTGGATGAGGCAAGAAATCAGGAAGCAAAGGAACCCAGGGTGAATGTGAGAAAGGAAAGTTCTGGTTCAGCTTAAAGTTAAACTAACACCAGGAGTAGGCAAGGCATTATGTTAATCAAAATCTTATTTCTGAAGCAGCATCGTAGACATTTGGGTAAGAAAAATAGGAGGCATTGGAGCTGCTTAGGGGGGTTTTGTTCTAAGGGTCATATTTGAATTTCCTAGAAATTACTGTTCCTATCATTTCCCGAAAGAACACAAAGAGTGAAGTTTTGGCTTTTTAGTTACCACCAATCATTTTAATACTATGTTAACAGCAGTACAGGAGTTTTGCTAAAAAGGAAAAAAACAAAACCCCAGAGTTCTTTGGATTTAATAACACGCAGTAATTTAGAGCAGATACGCTCAATAACGGTGTTCAAGGCCAGATACATATGGCATAGAAAATATTCTTTTACGTCGGTCAAATCCAACACATTTGATAATAAGTGAATTTGGCATAAATCTTTAAGAAAGGCAGACTCATAGAGATGGACTCCCAGCATGTTGAAGGTTTCAGATGGGGTGGCCCGTAATCCAATAGAATTTGAGGTCCCTGTTGAATATTTGGAAAGGCCTTCAAAAATCAAGAATAAGATCTAATATTTTATGAGAGCTTATGATGTGTGCTAGACACTGTTTTGAGGATCTCACATATGTTAATTCCTTTAATTTCCCCAAACAATTCTATGGGCATGATGGCTGCTGGTGACTCTCATAGACTTCAGAAAGGAAATAACAGAACAGGAAAGAAAGACAATGGACAAGGCAAATGGAGACCATATTACAAAGGAATAATCTGAATAAACAATAGGATTACTTGGTACTATTCTGGCAACTTTTCTTTAGGTTTGAAATTTTATCAAAATAAACAATTACCAAAACATACTCTTATGAAGAAAATATTATTATTTTCATTTTAGAGATGAGAAAATGGAGGCACAGAGAGGCTAAGTTACTTGCTTTTAGCCACCTGATACTAAATGGTGGAGCCAGGATTCCAGATAGCTGTTCAAGGAGATTGACAAGGTGAGGGAGATACAGAGAAAGAAAAATACTCTTAGCTGTTCAAGTGGCTATTTTGTTTTTTTCTTCTTCTGGAGGCATAATTTTGATCTTGCCACCAAGCTCAGCATTTGGGGTCCTTGGGCAACCTAAGCAGAGATGTGGGGCGGGACCTGGGAGGGACCTGGCATGTCATTGAGTCCAGTACTCTTCAAAGTGTGACCATGGAGAGTCACTGGTCCATATACACTGCCACCTGTTCACAAGAAGTAAACATAGCAGTGAGGGCCAGCATTTAGAAACTTTTATAGCAGCTTGACATTGCAGCTACATCCAAACATTATCTTTCTGGTAATTCTTTTCACTCATTAAGTGCCTACTGCATGCTTAATATTGGATGAGACTTAAGTTTGTTAAAGACAAAGTTAGAGCAATAATTAAATCATATTAGTTTCAAGAGTACAAAGTAATGATTTTATATATATATAAATATATAAATCATATATTTATAATATGTTATATATAATCATATATAAATATAATCATATATACTTATATGATTACCACAATAAGTCTAGTTAACAAACATCACCACAAATAGTTACAATTCATTGTATAAGAGCTTTTCTTGATCTCAATTTCTGGTGATGAGAACTTTTAAAATCTACTCCTTTAACAACTTTTAAATATACAATGCAGTATTCTTAACCACAGTATTCATTTTTGTTGTATTTCACAGGAGATCAGTTCCCAGCAGAGAGGGAGGAGAAGAAAGGCAACATCTTGCACTCTCCCCAGAGATAGTTTGAAAAGCCCTGGTCTAGTCACACTCCCTCCCTTGATGAGAAAACCAAGGCTGAGAGAAGTGCGGGCTTGGAACTTCTCAAAATTGCCCCCTGGGAAGGGCAGGAGCTAGGGCTGAGCCTTCTGTTTCCAGCTGTGGCGCCCCATACTTCTCTTTGGGACACGATTACTTTTGTGCCTTCACACAACCTGGGCAACTGTAAGCACGGCCCAGACCCTCCCTCCTCTGTCTTCAAATTGTCCCTGGTCTCCAAAATGGAAGCTAGGACTTGGCCAGAGACTGCCCGTATATGTCTTTGCTGAGTTCAGGCTCTGGGCTTTGGGAGAGAGGAGGCCTCTCTGAAAACAACAAACCTCATTGTTCCTGGCCTCTTCTGTTCACTTGCTTGTCATTGCTTAGAAAAGATTGGTCACTGGTGAGAATAAATAGAAACCCAAGTTATTAGGAATGTTTCCCAAGGATATAGCACCTTTTTAATCCCAAAGAAGTTCATAAATTGTCCAGCTGTGTCAGAGGCACGTGGTTGTGGGGGATGGAAGCCAACTGGCGTTCTAAATGGAACAAATGGAAAATTTTGGCTGTGGAAGCCAAAGGGAATTCTCCACCTTAATTAAGAAAGACCTCTGCAATATTGAAAGTCTAGGCAGAGAAGGCAAGACCTGGTTTCTGACTTCATTAAAATGAACCCTGCTTCATTAGAACTTGGTTAACACAAATTGGAAAGAATCAAGGCTAAAGCCCATTGAACTTGGTCCAGTTGAGGAATTAAAACTCGATAATTCAACTCCTGCCCTTGAAAGCAGTCCTCCACCTTATTAGATTATAAGGAATAAACCTGACCTCCTTTCTAAGGGAGCAGGAGTAACTTATATGCTTCTCTAGGGGAAATAGCCTTCAGTGTTTCTGAAATATTACATTTTAATGGCAATTTTTATTTAAAGTCCTCTAATTCAATAAACATGAAGCTTCACATCAACCAAAGGCTTGTTTAGGATCATTTTTGCTATCTGGCTGCTTGCAAAAGTCAAATCAGTAAACTGTGCAGGACAAAATGTTACTCAGGTTGGATAACTTCATATTAATGCAATGCAAATAAAGCCAGAGAAAGGGAAATTTTAGAAACCGAAATAAACACCCTTCATGTGATTTGTCTTCCCAAACAGTTCCTCAGATTCTCTTTCCGCTGTGGTCATGTCAAGTGCCTTTTAGTGATAACCCTGGATAATCCACATTTCAGCAAGATACAAATATTTCCCTCTTGTGTTCTTGTTTGCTATTTCTGTGAGAAACATGAAAGCCACATCAGCTAGATAGAAATCCTAGAGGGATGTAGAAAGAAAAGATCAATTGTTTGACAATAAACATGGCAAATCCCATGTGACTCAATAAATGCTTAAAAAATGAAAGCAAGAATGTTGCACTTTGAATTATTAACTATAAAGTTAGCTCCAGAAATGATTGGACAGGTAACAAAATTTGAAAAGTCTTCAATGACAAAGCAGAGATCTAGCAATGTGGGAGAGCTAAATGTTTTTTATGACTGAGATTGTTTTGTTCTTGACCTAACAAAATGGATCTGGGATAATCTAGTGTTTATAAACTCCTAATAATGGAGTGGCACCAGTGATGCTGCCATTGTTGAAAGGTAATGACCCTTCTCTGTTATGTTGATGTTCAGTGTGAATTTGGGGAATGGAACATAAATTTGTCTCTCAGTGCTGACTGACTAGAGGCACCACGAGTCAGTCCATGTGTCTGTCTGAAAAATCAGTTCTTTTCCTAGTAAAGCCCTCTCTGTCTTGGGATCACATGAGACTCACCACACAACACTCAGAAAACATGAGATCATCTTTACATAATGAGAGATTGAGAGCTGGGACCTGATTTCATATTTTTTTCCCACAGATTTTGCCTTCCAGTCTTGTAGGTCATATCTGAAAGGCTGAGAGTTACCAGGCGCTGTGGCCTGGCATGAGGGAGAGTGTGTCATTGCTGGCCATGTTGGCCATAGCAACATGTCTGCCTCGGAGCAGATTCATTATGGATGAACAAACAGAAAAATGTGTGGGAATGCATGTAACTGAAAAAGACCAAAGGTGAGTGCTCGGGCCGTCCATCAAAACCATTCAAGGACTAGTAGCAGGACATTCACACAGTCATTTTACTTTTCAAAAAGCTCTCCAGCAGACCAAGACAATAATTGATGATGGTTTATTGCTAGTTGGCAACTTCTCAAAATGTCTATGGTGGAGAAGAATTGTCATTTCTTACCACCTCAGTTGGTGCTGCATTACATCAATCAACAAATGGATCAAGCACCAAGAACATTGAGTTAGTGGCAGCTGAAGCATCAAGTACATATAGGACATGTTTCTTACTCATCAGAGAGGCTCCGAGTCACTGGATGAGAAAGATGTGCAAACACATTTTTCCGATGCAGTGGGATAGGAGCTAGGATAAAGGTGCAGAGATAGTGTCACGGGAACACAGATGGCGGATAAGTTGATTCTGCCTGGTAAAGTCCAAGAAAGTATTGAAGTGCAAGAGAATTTAGCTTCCTGGAAGGAGAAATAACATTTACCAAAAAGAGGGATTTAAGTAAAGAAGCACATCAGATGTGAAGGTAGGAAGTCAGATATGTGTTTGGTCTTTCCTGCATGCAAGTGTGGGACAGCTTCATTGCCTATATCTCCGTGTGTCAAGAGTTATATTCCCTCAAAAATCCAATTGTCAAGACTCTTGTCCCTGTTTGCACTCAAAAATCTAATTTGAAATGCAATGCTCACTTTGTTCCAATCTTCTCAGGCTGCCCCTTAGAAACAATGAATGCATTGGTCCCAGCAGTGGAATCATTGCTGGGAAGATGGCACGCCTCACAGAGAAGCTCCCCAGGGCACTGCATCCAGCCTCGACTAGGTGCCGAGAGGAGCAGCTGCCCCACTGTGACGTCATATACAGGGAAAGACAGAGAGTGGTGGAGTTCTAGGTCAGCTGGGCCTGGGGTCAACACAAGGAGGTGGGATTTTGTAGACTGGAGGCTGAAACGGGAACTGTGGTCATCAGTGGCAGAGGTCAGCACAGAAATCCAGGGAGACTTCACTCCAGTTGATGCCAGAAGGGGATTACTTCTACAGGCCCCAGATTCCTCCTTTGTACAATGAACTAGATGAACTAAATCAGTCATTGGCAAACTTTGTTTCATAGAGCCTGGGGCTTCCTTAAAGGTGCCTCTGTGGCTGGAGACGAGAAAGAGAAAGGCCATATTGGAAAGGCTAACCCTTCCCACCCTCAATTCGACTAGAGTATTTTGATGTCATTTGTTTTCATATTGGCAATTTACATGAGCTATAACTTGAACAAAGTATATTTTACTGTTTAAAAAATGCAGCATCATGGGCTACAGAGTCAAGTTCTGACTTTAGGATGCTAAACCTTCCTTACTTCCCCTATAGTCTCATAATACCTGATTTATGCCTCTCTAGAACATGTCCAGTTTGACCTTGCATCATTTCTCATGTTTCAAAAACGTGTATCTTTCCTCACATTAAATTTTTGCTCCATAAGGACAAGTTAATGGCTATTAAACTCTCCCTAGTTAAACTGGCCTCCTTCCTGTTCCTCAAATTCACCAAGCTCATACCTTAGGGCCTTTGCACTCACGGTTTTCTCTGTCTGGAATTATTTTTCCCAGATCTCCATAACATTTGCTCTTTCACTTCCTTTGGGCCCCCTATCAAATATAGCCATCAGATTTATCTGATGGCCTTTCCTGAGCAACCAGTATATAAACTAGAACCACATTTGTCTTGTGCACACACACATACACACACGTTCCCAAAGCTCCTTGTTTTACTTTTCTCTGCAGCACTTACCCTCATTTGGGTACTTCACGTTCATTGTTTGCCTCACTTCTGCTCATGCCACTGGAATAAAAATTCCAGGGGGCAGGGTCTTTGTCCGTTTTGGTCAGTGATCTATCCCTGGGACAGAGTCCGGCACGGAGAAACCCTCCATTCATGGGAGGCATCCGAGGCTCAGCTCCTGTTCAGTTTTGTAAAGATAAGATCCCACCAGCAGTGACTTACCGTTTAGCCAGGTTTTCTTTTTGCCTGTGACATCCAAACCAGTAACCCAATAAAACCTGCCTCCTGTAGTACCAACAGTAACTGGACAGAGTGGTAAAAATGGGAAAAAAGAGCACGATGTTTGGAACTGAGGATTTGGATTTGGGTCTGAATCGTGATGCATCGTAGCAAGTTGCTTGTAGGCCAGTCGCTTGACCTCTCTGTGCTTCGGCTTCCCTGTTTGTAAAATGAGGTTGTAATTTGCCTGTCGCACCAGGTTGCTATGGGAATTACATAAAGTACGATGTGTGAAAAGTGGTTGGTAGTCTGCAAAGGACCAGGTCCAACATGGCTTTGGAGAATGGAGCAGTAGAAGACCTGGACTCTCAATTGCCCTTGAGCCAGTGTGAACTCCATGACTTCTGACGTCTACCTAATTCCTCTGGAAATGGAGATAAGACTACTACCCCTTTCTGTTTGAAGGCAGGAAAGCAGATCAGATTATCCAATTGAAACGCTTAGCTTTATCGCCCGTTTGATGATTTCAGCCCTGTAGGATCATCTGTTACCATTTGGAAAGGCTCCTTCACCGTCTTTTGGAATATGTGCTATGTTCCATTTCCCCACCTTCATACTTTGTGCCTTAGCCTCCCAGGTTCAAGAAAAACAAATCCATGTATCTGTGGAATGCATCTGACTCTTGGCTTGAATTGCCTCCCCCAAGAAGTTATTTAATATTTATTACCATTGATATAAAGTACTTGAGCACTTGAGAGGCAGTGTGCTAAGAGGTACTAAACACTGAAGAGAGAGTTAGGAATTTGAGTTCTTGTCCTGGTTGTATCACCAACTAGTTAAGCACCCTTGGGCAGGTTGCCATTTCTCTGGGTCTCAGTTTTCACGTGTGTGTGTGTGTGTGTGTGTGTGTGTGTGTGTAACGAGGGGAGGCACCATAAAGTGCTGACTGCAGACTCTCAGGGAGAGAACCGCCTCTGCTTAAGAACACACCTTATATGGGTATGTTTGCATGTGAAAATGAGACCCACTGGGCACAGCTTCACTGGACTGGGAGTGAAATGAAAGGAATTATGTTTCTCTCCATTATAGGAGAAAAAGACACCAGTGAGGTGACCCAGGAAGAGAGAGAGACACTGGAAGAGGTGCCTTGAACTGGAGGACGGGGTGGGAGAGAAGGCTCAGCAGAATGGCCAGAGGCTGGGACTTAAAAGGGAAGTGACCCCTGAGAAGCTGTGAGTGATGGGAAACACTGATGGACTCTTAGGACAAAGACAACTAATGTCCAGTAAGGAGACATTTTTCAGAAGGACCAGGGAGCAGATTGACAGGACTTACAGGAACATTGGTCTAGGCACTCTCCTCTTGACACACGGGCCCACCTCTCTGCTAGATCCTTCTTCCCTTAGGGTTCCCATGACTGTGCTTGGGACACCAAGTCCCAGCCCTCCAGTTAGAATGGCCCTTTTTAAAAACATCTCCTTTCACAGGGAGTAGTGGACTAATATTAATACTCTCACTCAGATCTCCTACGATCTCTTTTTTCCCCTTGGCCAGTGATGTGCACACTTCCTCACTCCCCTGTGGTGTGTTTGATTCTAATAGACAGCCTTTGAAGCTCTTTGGAAATTTGCTTTTAGTTTTACCAGAGCCTGTGCAGGGAGTCCTTAGTCCAAAGTGCCTGGGGCTTTATTCTCCACAGCCTGGCCCACGGCACAGGGCTCTTGCCTCAGTCGGTCCTACTCGGGAGTTTAACTTGTGCCCCAGAGGTCCTCTGCCCGAGACCGCAGCCTTGTTGGCTTTCCTCCCCTTTCCTCTCCACTTCCCCCGCTCTCTTTCCAGTCTCCTCTAGAAATAAATCGCCTTCTTAATAAATAACTTGCTCACAAATCCCAAGTCCTCACCTCAGGGAGCCCAACCTAAAAACACCCCCAATCTCTTAAAGCTTAGGTTCCTTTAAGAATCGGATGACAGTTCTGCACACTTTTGCTAAAAGAAAATATACACGCACATGTAATTGGCTTGCCCTTGCTCTGTGATCTTGGAAGTGTAAGAAATGTCTTATCCATAATTTTTCCAAATCCATTCTGACTCAGCCTTCCACCCACCACGTGGTTGAGAAATCCAAGTTCAATTATCTGTGGGGGCGCCTTTCTCAGTCTTCCTCACTATTCAGTTGAGATTGGCCTAGAAATGTTGGGGGGAGCCTCAGGATTTCAGTCCAATGCATGCGAGGTTCTTGTCCTTCACTCTCACGCACGGCTCTGCTTGGAATCCGTGCTGAGCTCCCTGGCTGCAGCCCTAGCGTTCGGGCTCTCTACGTGCCCTGGAAGTGCCCACGCAGCCATTCTCGGGTGCGGCCCAGAAGAACTGTCATTGACGACACCTCTCCTTTATTCCCTACCCTCAGTTCTCTTCTCTTGCTACCTCTTACCACCACCACCAGCCCATTCCACCCCTGCCCCCAGCCATATTCCCCTTGTCTTCTTTGCCTCTTCTAGGGCTTTTGTATCTTTGTCCTCTGCCCTCAGCAAAGAAGTGGATGGAGGTAATCCTCCCGGCAGAACCAGGTCCAAGGAGCACTGAGAAACCTGTCTATCTCGGTAGGAGGAGGAGGGGAGAAATTCCCCTTTTATTCATTTCCTACAAACAAAAGCTGATTAAAGCTGGCATTAGTTAGTCAATAAAATATCCGTGCTTATATACAATATTGCATACAACTTTAGGAAGTTCATAGTTTCCAGGACTCCGGATTACAGACACCTGACCTGGAGGAAGGGAAGTTATGAAAGTCTGTTATCAGCCGGTGATGAGGACCCTTGGCTCTTGAATGGAAACGTCTCTCCTTCATCTAGAATCTCCATCTTATGCCTCTGGCTTCTCACTTATTAAATACCGAAACTGCTTTAGTTGAAAGGTGAGGTGAGCCAAGAATACCAGGAAATAGAGCCTTCGGTTTTACCAAAGGATCCAATTGCTAAGCAAGCACTAGGACTTTAAAATGCAGGTGTGAATGCTGGACTGGGGAGGTCTGAGAGACAAGCTTCCTCCAGTTCCTGGGCTTAGGACCAGGAATAGGATGTTGGCGCCATTTTCTTACCATTGTTGGCATCATGTTGCTCTTATAACAAAATTACTGAATCTGTGTCAAAACCAATGTCATTCAGGGTTTTGGCTCATGAGATGGTGACAGGTCTTGGGGAAAATATTTTGGCCAGGTGATGGCAAAGGTTAATATTCTCAGTGGTCACACAGAGGCACAGGGGCCAACACCTTCTCATGCACAGTGACCATGTATTATTCATCTTTATGTACCTAGCAAATAGCATAATACCTGGCACTTATGTTACTAATAATTAAATGTGAAGTTGACCTAATTCATGTCATATCAACTCTGTTAGTTGGTTAGCATAAAGGTTTGGTTATATTGGCAAAGTTTATAAATAGCTCCTTTTGAAGTGGGGGTAATATCTTTACATTTGCACTTGATGTGGGCTGTACCATCCTGAGAGAAATCGAGGAGGTCAGGTATCCTTTAATAGTCAAATTAAAGTGACTCTGAGTCCCCACCCCACCATTGCTCCTTGCTTCTCACTCCTGGTAGCCAGAGGGTTACTCTTGTTCTTGACTCCATCCCAGGATGAGAATTCAGTTGCTGCCCCTTGGGGCCGGAGTGTGTTATAATCACTGCTTGATATTTAAAAATAAAACTCAGGCTTGGCTGAGGAGGTAGGGAAGGGTATGCCTATTGGGGAGTCTATAGTTACGATTCCTTTCATAATGTGAAGACAGCCCGTGCCGGGTAGGTGAGCCAAGCGCGCACACGTTATCTGTTGCTCTTCGTGTGTTTATTGGGAGCCACTCTTCAACAAGTAAAAGCAGAATCATCTACAAAACAGCATTCATTCATTTGCTCACCAGAAAGGAAGAATGGTATATTAATATTCCAGTAGAAGCCCTTACAAAATATAAAATTATAGCAGTGATTGCTACAAAGAGAAGTCTTGTTACCACATTAGATGCCAAGAAGCTAATAATTATGGGGTAGTCTTCAACTAAAGCCTGTTTTTAAAAATCTGATTCCAACTTTGATAAAACAGAAATTTGTTTGCCATTCACACTTTTCATATATTTGGGGCATGAAAGGAAGTGGTCACAATATGGTCACATGGTCAGTCATCAGTGAAAGCACAGCCAAAGGTCACGCCTGAGTTCTTCCCATGGAACTGGCGCTCCATAAACCACAATGCTGTACAAAACATCTCCATTTAATTGTGATGTGACTTCCGCTGAAACAGATACAGTGGTGAAACGTAGCTTCTAGTTTTTAAATGTAGCTTCTAGTTTTTAGAGACAAATGGTTTAGTTAGTAACCAGCAATAAAAAAGGAATTCTTAATTTCTTTTCTTTCTTCTGCTGACTGAACTACAAATCAAATGGAGAGCAACATATAAAAATTCCCATGTCATCCGTGATCTCTTTTTGCAGAAATGCAAAGATGTGAGTTATCTGACTTGCAATTATTATTTTCTAGACAGGAGTCCCAGCTGTTGTGTTTTCCAGTGTATCAGCAGTTGCTACATTTTCCTTCCTGTCTTTGGGTTTCATGGCAGGAAACAGAAGTACTTTCTTGATGTTGCTGGAGTCTGTGAGAAACATGGTGGCTTGGTGGATGCTCGTGCCCCAGCCAGCTGTGGGGGACAGCCCTTAAATTAATATCTATGAACACGGTCTCATCATCTCTAGCTGCCTTGGCCTTAGCCTGTTCTTCAAAAAGCTGCCACTGCTTCATGGAGTCAGTGCAGGCATTGCATATTTCCTTCTTCATGATGAACAGCTCAAAGCGCTCAGTTAGACACTCTTTAGAGCTGAAGGGCTCATGCTCTGAGAGTGATCACAGCTGAATGGAGGATTAATGCAAGTCAGTTACAGGAACTCCCCAACAAGCTTATCAAGGAGCCTGGCTGCGGTCCAAGGGGAGGCATTCAATAGCTTTTGTCACATAGATATCATCAGGAATTTTGCTAGTGTCTTCAGTTTCAAAAAGGGTAGTTTCTGGCAACTTCACCCCCAGGGCTTTCTCAAGCTCTTCTACCATGCTGACTCTCCGGAAGGGTGGGATGAAGTCAATCTCACAGGCATGGCCCTCGGGCCGCCTGGAGGGCAGGTAACCTTGTAACTGCCTGTAATACTCTTCACCAGGCCTGAAATCGTCTCTGTGATTTCCATGAGATCCAGATAGTCTGTGCAGGCCATGGAGGACTCAAAGGCGGTGAACTCAGAATTGTGGGTCAAATCACTTCCTTCATTCTGGAACTGGTGTCCAATTTTGTGAACCCAGTCAGTGCCACCAAACACCAGCATCTTATGGTAGAGTTCTGGAGTAATTCTCATATATAAGTGTATGCCTAGTTCATTGCAGTAGATGATAAAAGGCTTGGTCACGGCTTCCTCTGGGATGATGTTCACCATGGCAGTTTCAGTCTCTAGGAATCCCAACTCATCCAAGACACTTTTTATATATGTGATGATCTTAGAGCAGATGATAAATTTTTGCATCACAAAGTCATTCAGAATCAAGTCCAAGTATCTCTGATGGTATTGTGTTTCCTTGTTTTTGAGGCCAAAATGAAGATGAGGTAACACATGCAAGGAAGGAGACAGTAGTGTGATCTCATATGGAATGATGCTTTGTTCGCCCTTTTTGATTTTCCCAAGATTCCCCTGAACTCTAATTATGTCTCCCCAATGCAGTTTATTATTGATACAAGTAAGTTCTTCTTCTGATTTATAATTCCTGGAATTGGCCATGACTTGCAACTTGACCCCCTCTCCTCAAAGGTCACAGAAGGTGAGCTTTCCCCCAGAAGTTCCTTGGCATGGATCCTACCTGCCACCTTTAAGGTGACATCACTCAGGTGGTTCCGGATTGCCGGTGACTATGTTCTTGGATAAAGTGAGTGAGCGAGATGTCTACATGGCACCTCCCTTGTCTTCCCCATTGACCTGTAGTTGGTGGACTGCTTGGCTGCAAACCTTGTAGTACTCGTTTGGGTCCGGGCTCCCCACTTGGCACCCAAGTCATTGTCAGTGGTGAGGTTGGTGACAGCCACCATGGCTTGGCTTAGCTGTTTCTCACTGAGCTCCTTCTGCTTGGCCTCCTTCTCCAATACCTTCTCAGTTTTTAGGCATCTCTTGAGCTCACCACTTTTATTCTAAAGTGGCTTGTTCCTTGCGAAGCATTGTGAAAGGAACAAGGTGACTCAGTCATGGCTCCCTCTGCCCCCACCACCGTGCCAAGGAGGTTTGGACCCCCTAACAAGCCTTACGGCAGCTTGTATTAACATGGCAAAACACCCTAGACCTAATGATCGCCACTGCTTTTTACTCTGTTTGGGCTCACTGCTCTCCACATTCACCTCAGCCCCCTGGACCACAAGCACCTCTCTGGCCCCACCTGAAAAGTGTGAACTGTTACTTTAAAGAGAGTTCTTGACATACGGTTTGTTTTGTTTGCTACTGTTATTTCTCTTGAAAGGTTTGCTTGTTTATTCCATACCTTTTCTAAAATGGGTCAAGTGATTCAAATAATAAAGGAAAACAAAATATTAAGAATGACATAGAAATTAAAACCCACATGAGGGAATCGACAATAAATATGTTAGCCAAGAGGGCAAAACAAATTATTGTGATGAAATATTAATTTTGACCCAAGATTTCTGGTACCCAGGGTAAAAAGAGTGACATGACAGGTGACATAATTCTTATTTGCTTGAATAAACATGCCAGCTCTTCATGAAAGAGAACCCTTCTCTAGTATTAAATTTAAAAAGGAATCTACAGTATTGAGGGAACTCGGGCTGAAATTAGGTCTCTCAACAAAATATTTAAAAATTTTAAATGAAAATAAATAAATTTTAGAAGTCCATGTCATCTGTATCAGTCAAGATAGGCTAAGTCTTGCTGTGGTAACAAACAAACCCTCAAATCTCAGTGGCATAACCCAGGGAATTTTTATTCCTTGCTCATATCAAAGTGTGATGCAGAAACTCAGGGATTTGGTCTCCTTCCATCTTGTAATGCTGCCAGCTAGCAGTCCTTACTTGTCAGTACATAAACAAGGGGGAGAAAGCGAGAGAGGGTGGAAAAGTGAATGAGAAATTTTAGAGACAAGGCCTGAAAGAACTGCATGTTCTTGTCATCCATGTTTTATTGGCCAGAACTCGGTCACATGCTCGTAATTTATTTGCAAAGGCAGCTGGAATATGTGGTATTTCTCTGTTCCTAGGAGGAAGAAATGAGATAGATGAGCATCTGGCAGATTTCTGCCAAATCTCATATTCATTTTAGGGATTTTCTCCCTCTCATCTTTAAGTGTGTTTTGAAACACTTTAGTCTCTGGGATTTCTGGGGACAAGAAAGTTCACTCACCCATTATACAAACATAAAGTAAAATTATTATATTAATATAATTTATAATAAAAATACTAAGAGCTGAGATCATTTTAAGTCATGTTTCCATAAATGATGAGATTTGTATACACTCAAAACAAGCATGTACATTAATGTAATCATTAAATGAGGTGACTCTGTATCCTCGCCTCCTCTCATCCAGAGCAGCTATGATTTTAATTGTTTGTGTATTGGGGTTCCAAATAAGATTCTTTTTCACATGAGAATTTCCATTCTGGAAAAAGGATTTGAGAAGTACTGAAGTTGGCCAGGCTGCTCCCCCTTGACTCTGGCCACCTGAAGATCAGAATCGTTTTCCACTCAGTTCCAGGACCCAAAAAGGATCTTGTCAGAAAGTCAAAGAAGCGGTGATCAGAGACCTATCAGACAAAAGAGAGTTTCCTAAATGCTCATATTGTTCTTGCACTGAGCCCTGAGTCAGCAACAGTATGAGCTTCAGCTGATTGGAAGCACTGTCCTTGAGGGAGAACTCGTCGTCTCCCATTCGTGAACGTGTGTGTTTCCACACTTTCATCCTATAAAGCTTCACACCCATACCTTTGGCTTTGAGGCTGGCTCCATTCAGATCCATACTGCAAAGGCCTGAATTCTAGCATAGCCAGGAATTTCTTCAGCCCCAGGGATTTGTTTGGTTTTGTGCCATTTTATCCCATTTTATTCCTTCCATCTGATTCAAATGTTTCATTACTAACTCATGGTTGTTCTTAAGAAGAAAAAGAAAAAGAGAAGCAAAACAGCACCTCTCTCTAAAACAGGAAAACATGCTGGTTTGAATTTCCTGTCAGGTTTTGGGCAGGTTAGTTGGCAGTTGGTGATTTGGACACATTTCAGATTTCAGAGTAAATTTCACGGAGCTTTATTGCCTCCCTCTGGACCCCCGTCGGAGAACAAGAAGATGCCAGGCTTACCTTAGCAACCGCACTCGTCATTAGTCAGCTGCCCTCTGGGGCACATCACAAGTGCTTCCTTTTCATTGTGTTGTGTCTTTTAGTCCATCTGTGCTTTTGGAAAGGGACTCTGAATTGTCAGCAGCATTTTACATTTGGGGGTGGGGGGTAAATGGGACGAAAGAGCCTGATGTCACTTCAGTCTCTTTGCAAGTCAACCACAGCCTTTTTTTGTTGTTATTATCATCTTAATGAACTTTTTTTTAGTGCAGGATACTTCTAGATCTATACACAAATTACGAGGGTAGTGCACAGTTCCCGTATGTGCCCCATTGTTGGTCTCTTACATCACTGTGGTACATTTCTCACCCTAATAAACAACTATCAATACATTATTATTATCTCAAGTGCACTCTTTATTTCGATTTCCTTAGAATTAGTTGTAACCTAATGTCCTTTTTCTGTTCTAAGATATGTCATCCTGGATCCCACACTACATTTAGCTGTCACGTCTCTTCCACCATCATCGTGCGTGTACGCACTACGCTGGAATGCAACATGTAGGTCATGGCCACCCAAATCAAAAGACGCTGGCATAGAGCAAATTATAGTTAACCACTCCTTTAAACCCCTCACAATCATTGAAAAGAGAATGTTAAGGAACATTCCAAATATTAAAAGTATTTGTGATGCTAGTTGGTTACAGTCAAAAAGAAAATGGAGAAGAAATAGTTATATGTATGGAAAACTGAACAGCAAATAGAAGGTATCCTACAAATGGAGAGAATTCGGTCTTGATTACTATTCAGGTCTATAGGGACCCATAGCATTTTCAAAGCAAGCACTAATGTGTTCCTGCTTGTCATGTTCATTTCTTTCAGGAATGCTGTTTGTCCTTCGTGACTCATAGCCATTGCTTTTACAGATATTTTTTTGAAGTGTCAGATGTGGCGAGCTGCCTGGGTGTAGGTTTGCGCTTCATTGGCTGTTTCCCATGGGAAAAGTCAGTTGATTAGATGAGAGATGCAAGGCTGTCCCGGTCAGCTGTTTTAGGCCCTACACAGATGGAAGGAAGCAGGGAAGGCGGGGCATGGACATTTGTCGCAATCCTCAGTCTGGATCATTTCACACATAGTTCCTGCCTTATTGGTGGTGCAGGTGATGTGAAATCTCTGAAGTATTTCTTTAATGTTGATATTATACCCCTAACCCAACAGATTCCTGTACTTGGGGTGTTCTTTTGGGCTTTGGAAAGGCGACAGGAGAGAGGAGGCAAAGAAATGCACTCAGAGTTTCTGACTACCTGAGAATGAAATTGCTGTGGAATAGATAAGTTTGGGTTGGGGTAATTCATCTTTTATGTTTCAAGACAAAGTGAACAGAAGCTACACTTAGTGATTGTAAATAAGTAAGATTTAGGTGTATGTTTTAATTTTAAAAAATTAATTTCATGCTCTTAAAGTCTATTGTTGGAAATAATTTTCAGACTATTTGAGCCTTTCTTCTTACTTCCAGGTAGGTAACTTGGTTACAACCCATTGCTCACTTTTTACTTTGTAAAAAGTGATTTTTTTCTTTGATTTCCTGGGTCTTTTTTCATTTTAGTAATTAAAATGAAGTTGGAAAGGTTATTTTGAAAAATTAAAACAGAATAATGATCATTCTAAATTGTAGCAATTGCTTGATTAAACATTGATTGAAGAGATTTTGCCTTATTCAACTCATTCATATTTATTTCTCCTGGCTTATCACCGCTCCCAACTTTTGACTATTTCACTGAGTTATGACAATAGAAGGGGAAACAAAATAAAATAGAAAGGAATTTATTCTACTACTTGTCATGTGAACTGGTAGCTTTAGGGTAAGCAAAGGAGTTGAAAAGGTGAAACAATGCATCTATATTAATTTGCTCCTTCATTACAATTATAAGGAGAAAGTTATTTCTAAGTCTGAGATATTTAGTACCTCCTCCTCCTCCAAGTGAGAATGAACACATACGCACCCCCTCCCTCAAATCTCCAGTTGGGACTGGCTTTGCTAAAACATCTCAGCACCTCGTTGGCTTTTCATATTTACTTTCAATTCATTAAAGACGACTGTTTCCAATCTGCTTCGGCTCGGTGTTTCCATTGAGAAAGTAAATGGCAAAAGACCACGTGACAGCGAAGGGCAAACACTGCTGAAGGCCACAGCTGCTGCTTAAAGCGGGGAGCGCAGGCTGCTTAGAAAGCCAAGGCCGTGTGCGGAGGAGCAGTCAGACACGCGGTATGGGAAAAGGAAGCTCTGCTTCTTCCCCGTTGCCTCTGCTTCGGTCCTCTGGGAAGTGGACGCCAAGATGGAGTTAGAAATGCAAGACATTTATTGGGAGATAAGAAAGAGAAAACGGAGGAGCAGGAGATGGCGAGGAGAGCCTCAAAACATGATGCAAGTCTGGCATCTGTGAAGGGAGAGTAGGAAGGAAGAAAAATTGGGTATGTAGAACCTCACACTGCAAGGCAGCTCTGGGAAAGTCTTGGCTAGCCTGATGGGCAGCCCCAAAGCAACAACTCCCACTAGAGAAGTGCCTCCATTGGGCAGAAATGCCTCTTCTACTCAGTCCCCGCCCCCCGTGCCTGGTTATTGGCTAGGAGCTGCTCTGGAAAACCGTAGCCTTGGTGTGAATGTTGCCATGGATCCCAAAGCTTCAGAAGCTGCAAACTGGCAGATAGGTACCCTGCTCACTAAAGATTCTCTCTTAAAGGAAGATCTGAGCAGTTCCTTTCCTTGGCTGCCACACCCAGGAAATCACATTAGTATCAGAGCTCAAAAAAGGCGAAAATGGGTGAGTTCCTCTCAGATATCTGGACTCCCTGCTATTCTTTCCCTACCATACCACAGACAATTACAAGAACCACAAAATTGAGTTAGAGTGCTAAGAATTTTCCCTTATCTCCTAAAATCCTAAGGCACCTGGCAGAAGTTAGCTTGACCCAGTTTATTTTCTTCCAGCTACCACATGTGGTCCAAAAACCCTCTCGAACAATTTGCAGCATGCTGACTCAACTTGGCAGAGCCGGAAGCCTCTTGGCGGAAATGAGAACTATCTCACTTCTCAGATCTGTACAGAAAGGGAAATTGATTCACTGGTTTTCATTCTCTTTTCTTTTTGTGATGTTGCCCTTCAACGTTGGAGGGTGTTGGCTTTTCTGTGACTCAGAAGCATAAATCTTTTTCTGTGGCGAAGAATTAATTTTCAGGATGGAAGAAAGTTTGTCCCTTCTTGGTTTTCACTGTAAGTACAAGAATTGATTGCGCAGAAGCAGTTGATTCAAAATATTACAAAGGGGGAGGAGGACGAGAGCATAAGAGAGCTACAAGCCAAAAGATAGTTTCAGAACACCACTCAGTAGGTAAAGGCAGCTTCACAAGAGGCTTTTCAAAATTAGGCCACTAATTGCAGTTGAGTCTATCACACAAATCACCTGCTCAGTTACTTTGACCAACATGCTCACAACTTCTTTTCATGTTTTGCATCTTTGGGCCCAGAAAATAAAATTATCTTCATCTGAGAGAGGAATTGGAACCCAACAAGTCAGAAGCTCAAAGGAACACAGATTCCATTTTCAGATTAACAATTACCTCTCTCATGGATAAAGAAGTGGTGGTACATATGTAGAATGGAATATTACTTGACCGTAAGAAAGAATGAAATCTTACTATTTGCAACTACATGGATGGAACTAGAGGGTATTATGCCAAGTGAAATAAGTCAGACTGAGAAAGACAAATACCATATGATTTCACTTATATGTGGATTCTAAAGACCAAAACAAACAAATGAAACAGAAACGGACTCATAGATGCTGAAAAAAACTGATGGTTGCCAGATGGGAGGGGGTGGGGGCTGGGTGAAAAAGATGAAAAAATTAAAAAATACAAATTGGTAGTTACAAAATAATCATGGGAATGTAAAGTACAGCATAGGGAATATAGCCAATAATATTGTAATAACTATGTATGGTGCTGGGTGGGTACTTGAATCATTTGTAAATTACATAATTATCTAATGCTATGTGATACACCTGAAACTAATGCTGTACACCTGAAACTAATATTAAATAATATTGAATGTCAACTGTAATTGAAAAATGAAATTTAAAAAATGCAAAGAAAATTTGGCATGTTCCCAATAGCAATACCTAATTCTTCCATTTTGATACCTCCCATCACTTTGATCTATAAGTAAACTAAGTAGTTCATTAAGAAAAAAAATTGGCCTCTCCCAGAGATTGAATTTTTCCAGATGCAAATTCCAAAGACATTTCACAGTCTACCTCTTGGGCTAGAGCACATGTCAGCACCCAAGGAGTGTGTGTGATGCAGTTGATGCAAGGAAGCCGGTGAAACTTAAGTGGAGAAGGGATGGCGGAAGTGGATGGGTGAATCTACTCTATATGTGTGGCCTCCAGCTATCCCTCCAAACTTAGCTTCCTGGGAAAATCATATCAATGCAAAAGAAAGGGGAGACAGGAGTTGCTTAATTTATCTCACACCCATTGCTTGACTTCTCATAAGCTGCTTTCATTTCTTTAAGATCAAGGTACATGCTTGCTGTTGATTTCATTTTTAGTCACGGCACGGTTTGCGATGGTTTTCAAAATGATTTTTGGTTGGGGAGTTCTCCTCAAAAGAAATATCAAATGAGGATGGAAGATCTAGAGCTCCATCTGCCCATCTTCTCCTTTAGGCCTTTCTCCAAATCTCAGGACTCGATGGGACATTGTTCGAAAATCACTGTTACAGTAGAAAGAGGGTTTGAGTAAGAGCTCAGGCCTGGAGCAGGGATGATTCTGGTTTGAGTCCAGTTATTTAGTTTTTGTAACCTTGAGTGACTAACAGGGACAGCAATAGCAGTAATGGTAGTAATGTAGTGTCCCGTAAATGCTTATTACCATAATTAGAAAGGATTATTATAATTAGGAATAATAATCATAAAGATCATCTATAAGGCATGTTCCATGTGCCAAGCACTGAGATAAATTACTTAACATGCATTATTTCCTAGTTAAGTCATGTGCCCAAAGCCATACAGCAGGCCATGGGCAGAGAGGGACATAAACCCAGGGATGCCTGACTCCAGAGCAGGGGCTCCAAGGCCCATGTGTATGCAGCTTTATAGCCTTGGGGTCCCAACCTTTGAAGTAGAGAGACTGGATTAAGTGATCACTAAGGTTTTTTTTTTTTTTAACTCTCTTTCCATGACAGTTGTATGCTCTAAAAAGACAAGAATTGCAGCCTCTACCTATTAGTATGGTCCTCTACTAGAACCTACCTTACTTCTCGTCCCTCTTGTAGAGTGATGGCATGTTTGACCCTCTGTTATAAAGCTCGCCTGGTGTAAATCATTAAACCCCTTATGATTCTACCCAGTTTACAAATTTTAACTGGCATCACCAATGACTTTACTCCCTCTCCTCAGCATTCTCCTTCTCCTTTTGGCATTTTCAGGACCTAACTGAAAGCTATTTAATAATGATTTAATAATATTAGTTCATTGCGAAGGGAGTGTAGTGCTGTGGTTATTTTTCTAGCTTTGTTAGTTGGAATGCCCCTCCCCTCCCGACACCCAATGACATCCTTGTAACAATGAACAGAACCCATGGCTAAATCTTGGTTTCTAAATACCATTCTCCACCAAAATGAGCACATGCTGTATTTATGATTTTGATTACGTTCTGCCCACTTACTCTTGAGTGTGTGGGAAAAGCACCATGATCCAGGGGACAGTGGGCACTGGGCATGGAGTTAACAGGCTGCTTTCGCAACTGACCGGCTCAGTGAACCAGAGCAAGTTAGATTATTTATGAGGAGGTCAGTACTTTTTATTGTGAAATAAGTGGGTTACACTTGTTTCTTGCAATCCATTCTCCACTCTGTAGCCAGACTAATCTTGGTGAAAAGTGAATTCGATCCTTAGCACTTCTTCGCCCCCACCTGTTGCCTGGCTCCACAGTCTCCCAGGATAAAGCCCGTCCTCTGTAACATGAGAGAAAACAGCGCTTGCTCACATATTTCTTTGAGCGCCATGTCTTCTGCTTTTGTCCTGTCCCCAACATATATATCTTGTGCACAGCGATGCAAACGTACTAACTTGAAGTTCCAGTACATGTTGTGCTCTCTCGCTTTTACAACTTATTTTTAATCACTAGGATGGTTATGGCAGGTTAATTATCAAAACAAAAAGTCAAAGGCAACCTGATGCAGTTAAAGCGCATTGGTGGGGTAGAACCCTCTTTAGTCATTAAAAAAGCATGCTATTAAAATAATACCTCAGGGAATGGAAAAGTGCTCAGAATATCCCAAGACAAAATAGCACACTGTCAATCAGCTTATAAATTACTGTTAAAATACATATATAAATGTTTATTATATTCAGAGAAAAATATTGAAAAGATACATGTCAAAACAATTATGATAGTAGTATCTGGGTGGCTGCTTACAGGCATCTTTTGTTTTTTTCTTTGTGATTCTGTCTCCTGTCCCCATCCTCTTTGTGTTAATGCAGTGATTATCTAAAACTTTTATAAACAGAACCTCTATGCCTTTGCTCATGCTGTTTCTTATATCTGGTACAGCTTCTCCTCCTTCCTCTTCTTCCCGCTTAGTTAGCTTTTTCTCATCTTATCTGGATGTCATTTCCTTCAGAATTCTTTCCTGGGGCCCCCAAACGGAATTAAATGCTTCCTATATGTGTCTCTCGCCTATACCCCATATTGCACTGACCTGTACTGAACCGGACTGTCCCTCTAGTCTCTATGCAGTTAAAAGCTATGCCGTAGTCACTGCTATATCCCAGGGCCTAATCGCCGCCCAGCACCTTGTCGCAGACTCCGATATTTGTTAAATGAATGAATGATCATTTTCTTTTGAACACAGCTTTCGCATCCATTATGTGAACATAATAATACGTACCCCACAGATCGCTGTGAGGGTTGCCTGGAGCAGGCGTGGGAAGGCACCTTGCTAACAGGAATCGCTACACCTGTGATAGACCAGGGGGAAGCCTTGGCTTCTTCGTGGTACACAGTTTCCTCTAAAGAGATTGGCAAACTTTGACTCACTGGCTGAATCCAGCCTACCTCCTGTTTTTGTACTACCCACGAGTAAAGAATGGTTTTTACATTTTTAAGTGGTTAGGAAAAAATCAAAAGAATAATAATATGTCATAACACGTGGAAATTGCATGAAATCGAAATTTCAGGGTCCATGAATAGTTCTATTGAGATACAGCCATGCTCATTTGCCAGGCACTGCGGCTGTGTTTGTGCCACAACAGCAGAGCCGAGGAGCTATGACAGGGACCGTATGGCCCACAAAGCCTAAAGTACTGACCCGAGGCCTTTAATAGAGAAAGTCTGCCGACACTGACTCTAAACTCAAAACTTCTGTCCCGTCACTGCCCCAGCCCCTGCTTTGGGCTTGGGCTCTGCTTTGATGTCTTAGCCTTAGAGACATTTGGTATTTCTTCATGGACCTAGAGAGAAAACGTTATTTCTTATTTATCCCGACACAATCATATGACTATCTGGGTAGAGCACAGCAGGGCGTTCCTCCGAAGATACTTCGTATCTGGGTGTGTATAATGTGGCGAATTCAGGAACAGAAGGACCGGGTTCCCTGTGAACGGGCTCCTTACTCGGGTTGTTTGTTAAAGAGAGGACGCTTCTGCTGTTCTCAGATTAATTTCTGAGTTTGAAATTTGTTCAGGTGTGAATTTTTTTCTCTGAGCAGGGCTTCCTTTTTATTTCATTTTAAAAGAGAAATTAAGGGAAAAAAGGCCCAAACCAAAGCAGTTCCCATTTTAAAACTGAGGGGCTTGTGGACATTAAAATTAGAGTAGACTCAGGTACTCTAAAGTGAAGAGAAACAAAACAGAGAGAGAGAGAGAGGGAGAGAGAGAGAGAGGGACAGAGAGAGAGAGGAAGGCAGCTAAGAAGTGCACTGGCCATCTAATGAGAAGACAGGGGAAGCTGGAGCCAGGGAGATGAAAGGAGCATACCTCGGGAGTCGGCCTGGCTCTGTGAGGACATTTTTGTGGTAGTTAAATCGCTTCCTGCAGAATCTCCATAACTATTTGGCATCTGAGTCTCTCCTGTTCTGTCTCTCCTGTCTGTGTGGTAGAGCTGTGGTTGAACGTGAAAGAGAAAACTTAAAACACCCTGTTTCACAGAGGAACATGGTGTACCTCCTTTCAGAAAGAAACCAGTGACTTTCTAGACCCCGAGATGCATTCCTCAGCTCCTCTGAGAGTGTAGTAAACAAGTTATTGGGATCCAAAGATTCATGACGAGAGGCTCAGCAGTGTGAAATACTTTTGACATCTCGGTTGCTCCATTTGGCACCATACCATGCATTGTGAAAAACAATTATTTTGACAATGTTATAGACTGGTCTAACCACAGAACCCACCAACCCCTCCCCTCTCTGCCTTCTAAAATTGCTCTAACAAAATAAAAAAAACCCAACTAACACAATATTCCAGGAAGATGGAAAACCAAATACTAAGGGTTAGAGGGGAGGATATAAAGTACATATGTGAGCTTTCATTTTGACCAAGTTTATAACACAGGCTGTGTGTGTAAATCCACAATTCGAACCTATAAACTGAGATACGACACTCCGAGTTAGTTTGCGGAAATTGCATAGCCTTGCATGAGCCAATGCCTGCTACCAAGTATTGTTTTTTTCCTTAACTCTTTTATTTGAAGGGTTTTACTTGATTTTGAGGATTAGCTTAACTGACCTTGGATAATTCTATTATCCCCCCACACACACTTTTTGCAATGGTTTTAGAGAAAAGTTTAAGTTACATCAACTAGAAACATGTGCTTCAATTTGATCTGTGATTGGTATTTCTCTTTACACAGGCCTGGAAAAATTTTGGGGCCTATAAACATTTTCCTTTTAGAGGACTAGAGTGAATTTATGGTGTAGAATTCCACTAACCTATACTGAGACAAAGTATCTGGGAGATGCTTATTACATTGTGTACCTGGACACCAGAAGAATTTCTTTATGTTTCTGTGCCCAATTACAATGTAGTTTATAATAAAATAGTCTTCTTCCAGACATCAGATTTCCAGAACCCATTTTTCCTTCCTGTTAATGTAAGCAAAGCAGCGTGAACTTGGCTGATTATTAATTAGCAACTTCTAGATGTTTCTTTTTCCTCCCAAACTAGGGATAGACAACAATTCTTTTACCAAGAATCACAAAACCATAGAGGAAAAATATCAAATAAGTCTCAAAATTAAAAAAATAAAGAAAACTAGAAAGTAGTATATCAGTGTACTTTTTAAATTTAAAAATATAAAAATATACAAAAAACCCAATCATCCATATTTTTACTTCCCAGTATTAAATATTTGTCATCTTGGCATATTCTTGTGCTTTAAAAAAAAAATCTGTTATTTTTGTTAAAAGGAGACTCATTATAAAATATTTACAAATAGAAAAAACAGAAAGATAAAGTTCACCCACAATCTTACCACCCTTCAAAAATTAACATTAGATAAACATAATTTTAGAGTCTATTTTTATACATATATAGATATATCATCTAGAAACTTTTATTAAGGTGAAATCTTATTATAGAAAACATAAAAATTTTATAATTTTACTTGAAATTCAATAGAAGAAAAACTGGAGTTGTTAAACTTCAAATAAATGTTTCTTTAGACAAGGTATTTTATTTCCTACAAGTTTCCTCTTAGATTAAGAAAGAAAACTAAAAAACAATAATCAGAATAATTTTTAAGCTGCATGTTTCAA
Source organism: Mormoops blainvillei (assembly GCA_004026545.1). Lineage (NCBI taxonomy): Eukaryota > Metazoa > Chordata > Mammalia > Chiroptera > Mormoopidae > Mormoops > Mormoops blainvillei. The sequence goes on from PVJD01000071.1 coordinate 494,008, forward strand.
TCTTAGCATTCTCAAAATTTTTCCCACTGTTTTCCAAATTTTGTTAGTATTTTTACATTGTTTAGAAATATAACACTTATGTTTTACACTAACTATAATTCTCTTAGTTCAATTAATTCAATATTTAAGTGAATTTAATGCTTATTAGATTCTTCAAAATCTGGATGTTTTTATTTCTATGCTCTTTATTTCGCTTCATATTTTAATATTCCCCATCCCCCAAGAGTGCTTATTAAATTCTGTTATTTTTGAGGGAGTGTACCCATTGCCCTTCCAGTTAAACAGCATCTTGGCTGGGTACCATGTCCTTGGATCACACCTTCATCAGCACTTTGTGAACATTACCCATTGTTTCTGGCATATACTATTGTCGTAAAGAGGTCTGATTTTTTTTTTTTTTTGCCCCAGTGTACATGATTTACTTTTCTGACCAGTTACTTAAAGAATTATTTCTTTATCCTTTCAATTAACTATGTAACTAGGCTATGCTCAGTGTAGAGTGTTCTGTATCAAATGTTTCTGGACAACAGAAGACCCTTTCAAGCTACAGATTCAGGTTTTTTCTCCCTTGGTTTCAGAGAGGTTCTCTTGCATTACGTGTTTGGTTTCATTTTGTTTATTTGCTGGATTTGCTACTTCAAGGATACCAATTATTCTCACATTGGATCATATTTGTCTGTCTTCCATGTCTGTTAGTTCATCTCTAAATGTTTTGATCTCTCTTTTTCAACTTTATCACAATTAGCTTGTTTTTCTTTTATGTCAGTAATTCGATTCATAGTAATAACCACTGTTTCTTATTGTCTCTAAATTTTTAATTAATTCCTTAATGCTGTTGTTTGGGGCCTCTATTTCCTTAGGTCTGCAATCACTTTTTCCATCTTGATAGGTTTTTGTTATTATTAGGTCCTTGAATTCCTGTTTTATCCAGACCACTCACTTATTACATTATTCTATAGTGTGAAATGCTTTTTCTTCTGCTCTTTGATATTTCTTATTATTAAGTTCTTTGCCTTTCTTTTGCTTTCTTTCTTCCTTATGATATAATCCTTATGCAATTGCCATGCCAGTTGTTTATATCTTGTTCATGTTTGGGTGGTTCCATCCAGACATTCTATCTCTTCTAATGCACTGAGGTTATTTTTTGATTTTTTCACATTATTTATAAACAATTTGTTTGCTTTTCCCAGTTATAGGTTGGTGGTTGAGTGTCCCTGTGCTCTACACACTCTTCTATAACTGAAGAGAATGAAAACAGAAGGAGGGACCAGCTGGGATATTTCCAGTCTTTGTTTGATAACTCAGACCTTGCTCATTGTTTTGGGATTTTGTTACTGGTCCTTTGTCAAGGTCTACTTGATGAGTGTGCTCTCTTCCTATGGGAATGTAGCCTTGACCTTTGGACTACACAGCCATGAAGCTTTTTTTCTGTATAGCCAGTCCCTATTTCACTCCCTTCCTCCTGCCCCCAACAGCCTCTCTCTGCCCTCAGTTGCTCAGTTCGAAAAGGAAAAGATAGTTGAATTGGTTTCTTTCCAGGTTTGATTTCATCAACTCAGCAGTACAATTTCTGATCGTTTGGGCAGGGTTAAAAGCAAAGCTGTGGTACCTCTGTTTCATTTACAATCATCTGTATAGTTCCTTTTTTGAAGTTTATAACACTAACCTAACCCCCTTTCCTTGCTTTGTGGCTGTTAGTAATTTTCTCCTTACTGTTTATTTATTTATTTGTTTGTTTGTTTTTTCCCCCTCTCATTAGATACTGAAGAGGGAAATACCATGATTCAGTTTTAATTTGTAATCTTAAAGCTAAAACAGGTTATAGCTAAAGTTATGTGCAATAAATCCAACCAATTATTTACATACAAATTTCATAATATAAGCAATTCAAATGAAACCAGTTAGGAAGGCATGTATGATGAGAAGTTGATAAATTATAGCAGTGGAAACTCAAGAGAGTAAAAGAACAATAGAAAACAGAGTGGGAGGGGTAATAAAAAAGGGAGATTCACTTGATTCTAGTAACTAGAGAAATAATACATTTTTTTGTCAGGCAAGTTTGTCTTTTTGGACTGAGGACATTGGTGTCAGAAATGTCTTATCACTGTACTTTGATTTTTTTTTTTTGGTAGGCTTTTCCACTTTTTAAAGACAGTCCTTCCTGTTCTGGGGAATAATTTAGCTGTTTTTATTCTCAGACTCTAAAGTTTATGTTTGAAATGAAGTCTTAATTTCCCATGTAACCTTGAAATAGTAACAGATGGTTAAAGGAGTGACTTGGACTTTTAAATTTATTTTGTAATCTGAGAATTGTTGACCGATGTGCCAACTACCCTGAAAGTTCCTGTCATTCTGCATCATAGACAGTAGCATTAGATGATGTTAAGAGAACATCTAAACATCTGAACATTGGAATTGGAGAAAATGGTTAGAATGATAATGGAATCAGAATCAGGGAAAGAAAAAAACGGGTCCAGACACTGGGTGCAGGCAAGACCCAAAGTCTTTGCAAACATCTACCAAAGAATGTTGTAGAAACTACATAAAGCAGGAAATCAAGTGTCCAAGTAAGAGTCAACACCCAGGAGGGCCATCGAGAGCAGGGCAGGAAATCAGTGCTCACAAACAAGGAGAGGAAAATGAAGTAGATTGTTCTCTATCACCTTTATTCTGTTTGACTGTGGGAAGAGCCAAGTGTGAGATGGAAAAACTGCAATGATGAAAAATGATTATACTGGCTGAGGGAAGAGAGAGAACATCTTATCCCAAACTGTCTAATTGACATATTTCTCTTCTCTGACATTGGTGTCTGCCTCAAGATTGAATTTATTTTGATTCAGCATTTGTGACTACATAACTTTTTAATTATTCTTTTTCAAATTCAATTTTCAAAATTGACTTCAAAACTTGATTGAAGTAATACTTTCATACAGTAAACTATGCATGCTTAAAATATGCAATTTGATGGGTTTTGACAGATGTAGACACCCAAGAAACCACCAAGATAATCGAGAGCCCATATAGTGCTGACGAGATATGCAACATTCCACTTCCTTTGTAAACCCTTTCTCCTTCCACATCCTCCTTAATTCATTTTATTCAGCTTTATCAGTGTACAATTGACAAAATTTAAAGATATTTAAAGCATGCAATGGGATGATTTGATAATATGTATACTTTGTGAAAGCATTTCATCACCTCATGTAGGGAATATTTATCTTTTTTTATGAGAACACCTAATTTCTACTCTCAACAAATTTTAGTCATATGAGTACAATATAGTATTATCAACTATAGTCACTGTGCTATACATTAGATCCTCAGAAATTCATCTTATCATTGAAAGTGTTTTTTATATATTCATATATATATGAATATATATGAATATATATATATTTATATATTCATATATATATTTATATATATATTCCACTTTTCTTCATGAATTTTTTTTCCATCAACAGAAATTTAGGTTGTTCCCATATCCTGGCTATTGTGAATAATACTGCAGTGAACATGGGAATACAAATATCTCTTCAAGGTGATGATTTTTTCTTCTTTGGGAATACCCACATGTGGGATTGCTGGATCATAAGATAGCTCTATTTTAAGTTTCTTGAGGAAACTCCGCAATACTGTTCTCCCCAGTGACTGTACAAGTTTACATTCTCATCAACGGTGTACAAGGGTTCCCTTTCTCCACATTCTTGCTATCATTTTTGATCTCTTGTCTTTTTGATAATAGCCATCCTCCCAGGTGTGAAGTGATATCTCCTTGTGGTTTTGATGTGCATTTCCCTGGTGATTAATGATGCTGAGCATATTTTCAGGGTCCTTTGCCCCGTTTTCAAATAGGATTACTGGTACTTGATATTTGCTATTGAGTTACATGAGTGCCTTTTATATTTTGGGTATTAACCTCCTCTTGACTATGTGATTGCAGATATTTTCTCCCATTCCATAGGTTGCCTTTTTATTTTGTTCATGTTTTACTTTGCTGTGCAAAAGTTTTTTAACTTGATATAGTCCCACTTGTTTATATTTGCTTTTATTGCCTTTGCTTTTGATGTCAAATCCAAAAAATCCTCACCCAAACCAATGCCAAGGAGCTTGCCTCTTCACGTTTTCTTGTAGGAGTTTTATGATTTTGTTGTAAACGTTGGGGCACTAGATTTGGGCCAGTTCCTTCCCGGGAGATACTGACAATTTGGTTTCATTGTTGGAGGTGGGAGATGGGGCCAGTGCCCACCGGTTTTTTTGGGCTCTGAGGAGGATCAGGAGGAGAATCCAAGTCAGCACCTAGATAGGCGCTAATTAGAAGCTGTACCCTCAGGCAGCAACTTGTAAAAGTATGTAGCCGAACCCTTTCCAGGGAAAGGCAGGGAGAGAAGAGTTTTTGCCCACTCCCTCTCCATTGAGTCCTGGGGGAGTAACCTCAGGATATACTCATTCACCCATTCGCAACGGCTTCTTTGTTTGCCACTTCCTATGGGTCTCATGAATGCAAGTCCAATTGGCTTTTAGAACTAGGTGGTTGTGGGCCTGTCCCTCAGGTGGCTTTGGGGTGCTAGCTGTATGATCCGAACTTTTCATTCCTCAGGGAGAACCTGGGGGTTGGTCCCCCCACCCAAATTGTACGGTGCTCTGTCAGGGGTGAGGTTTACGGCAAGAGTGTGTCTCAGCCATTTCTACCCATTTTGATGTATGTTCCCAGTCACCTGGTATGTAGGAGTCGCTACACCAGTCTCCAAATTTCTCTGAGGGGACTGCTCCAAGTGTAGCTGTATATTTAGTGCGTCTGTGAGGGAAGGACACTCAGGAACCTGCTATGTTGCCCTCTTGGTCCAGAGTCTCAATTCATTTTTTAAACTACCTCTATTATTATAGAGATAAGGTATGCCAGGGATTTTTTTAAGTGCCAAAATGTTTGATAATACATATTAAGCACAGTTATTTTAATGTCTGTGCCAGATAACTGTAGCATCTAAGTCACTGATACTTGGAGAGCATTCCTCTTCTCCCCACCCCCACTCCTCTCTGGTTTTTCAGTCATTTAGTCTGGTCTTATGGTTTAACCGTTTACCTTGTAAGTTTTGATTGAATGCGAGACATTATATATGAAAAAACTATATTGACAACTTGAAAACCTAGATGTTTTCTTCCTTCAAAGAGTGTTTAGAATAGAGGCACATTACCTTAATCAAGTCTGGGACTGTTCTGATTTGAGGGTTTGGGTCTTAATAAGGGTTAGTCTATTTCCAGGTTACCTTTATTCCTAAGGTGCAGCCCCTAAGAGATCCTATATGAAAACCTGGATTTGTCAGTTCATATGGGATCCTGTCTCTCGGTGAGCTCTGAGTTTCATGTTTGTCTCCTCCCTGTTCTGTTGAAATGCCAAATGCTCTCTTTAAATTCTCAGCTTCTCTACTAATGCTTTGTAAATTGGTAAATGACTCGGCAAAAAAGCATCACTGATTGTCTGGATTACTCAATGTTCTCTCTCTGGAATCTTGGCCCTTCAAGTCCTGGCTGTTTTGGTGTAGCTCTCTGATGCCATATGTATATGGCATCAGATATATATAGCTTAATTATTTCATTATCAACCTAATTATCCAAACTTGGAACCTGGGTGTTATCTTTAATTTCCCCTGCATTGCCTACATACAATACATCACCAAATTCTATTTTACATTCTAAAGATTTCTCTACTCTATCCCTTCCCTTCTATTTTCCCTACTTGGTTTTTCTTATAATTTGGAGCTCAGAATTTACTTTTTTTGAAAACCAATGTTCTAAACAATGAGTACATTCTTAGGCAAGACTAGAAAAGTCATATTCTATTAAAAATATCATCATAGCTCAGCCATGTGTTCCCCAATTCCAAGTTGTGAGGCTCTTGATCTCTGAGTTCCATGTCCTCTGTAAATTTAGAAACCTGAACTCCAGCCAAAACTTGAACACCATGAGCCTAGCTGGGTGGATGGAGATGAGGAAAGTGAGAAATAGAAGCTTAATACAGGCCCCAGCAATAGGAGGAAAAAGTTGGCTAAGGGTGGGCAAAAAGAAGGCTAAGTACTCAGTCCAGTCTCAGATCTTCAGAGCGAGTGTTGAGTTGGGGTTGCCAGATAAAAATGCATACAATATTTGGGATATATTTATGCAAAAAATTTCATTGCTTATCTGAAATTCAAAAATAACTGGGTATCCTGTATTTTATTTGCTAAATCTGTCAACCCTATGCTAGACTAAAAGGATTAAGGAACTAGAGTGAGGAATGTATGGAGAGTTTCTCTACAGATTTAGTTACAGTCATGAGCCATTTAACTATTGGGGATATGCCTGAGGAATGTGTCAATTACATCATTGGGTGAATATCACAGAGTACAGTTACACAAACATAGATGGCATAGCCCACTATGCACCTAGACTATATAGAGTATATCATAATCATATCATTGACCAAAGCATTATTATGTGTCCCATGACTGTATAGAGATATAGATATAGATAGATAGTTGGTAAGGAAAAATTTTTTTATTTAAGACCAGTTTGGTGGCATAAATGACCCAAACTGGGCCTTCAGTTGCTATATTACAATTTTGAATTTAAGTAGCTATCTTGCCCTCTTTTTTTATGAAGTGATTCTGTCATCAGTTACCGTTTCCTCCAAGTAATCTTTTTTAGGTTTATGCTGAGAAAGAACTTCAGTGTAAGTTCAAAAAACAAGCAAGTAGATTGATTTCTGTTAGAATAATCTGATGAGTGAAATTCACTTTATTGGCTCGAGAACTGTTCATGAAGACTAACGAACAAATAACTTGGACTAGCTTTTCCCTAGCAAAATAAACTATCACTTGAGTTGTTCTTCAATTGTGTTCTTGTCTGTTTTGGTAACAAAGGGCTTGACAAACAGCTCAGTGATTTCTGAAGCTCTTATCACTCACCAAAACTTTGTGGACAGCAGAATTAGCAGAAAGACACAGAGGGGAAGTGTTGATCAGGACTTCAAATGAGAATAAACCGATTTCTTCAAAGCTGCTTCTGTCATGTCAGGCTCTGTATAAGCTATTGTCATCACAGAGACCCAGACCTTAATTTATGAGTTAGTGCAATTCAGATATTATTTTTAAGTGCACTTTCAAAAAAACTCCCAAAAATTCCTGTGTGAAACTCATTCCTTTTGTAATGCAAACCATTCCAAATTTGGAGAATGCAATGAAGGAGAATTTCAATGAGGAAGTGGAGGGAAACGCTCTTCTCAGCAGCAACCAAATCTTGCAAAATTAGGAGATGAAGCCACTTTTCAAGAAAGTGCATTCCCAAGGATTCCCTTGAAGAATGTAACACACTAGCTGGACTGAAACTGGATTTTTAGGGTCTGAGGGAAATGTAAAATCCAGCAGCTATCTGGAATTGATGATCCTTCTAGGGAAAGAGTGCATTTGACTAGGATGCAATCTCTGTTAGTTTAAGAAATACTCAAGAAGACAAAAACCAACCATGAGAATTGAACTGTCTTCCAGAGGGCTCCTGAGAGTGGAGACTCTTCCTGGAGGGACCTCATTAATCTATTAGAAGAAGGACTCATTTAAAAAGTGGATTTTCCCCAAGACCTGTTTGTAATATTTTTTTGTGAATTTTAGATGCATTTCCCTTTAAGTAATGCTGCCTCTTTTGCATCACAGAGTACTAACAGTCTCTCATGAACCTAACCTCCATTTATAGTAGGAATGTGGGACCCATCGTGTATTCCTGTCCTTGCCTTCAGCCTCTAAATTATTTAAAAGTGAAAATTACCCTTTTCTCCTTAAGGAGAGGACTATGTTTTAAACATTTTCTGCATTCTTCATGGGTCTTAGAAAACAACTCATGGTTCTCAACAATTGGATGCTTTTTTTGATGTTTCTCTTTATCCTGACTGCCGGAAAGCTCAGACTTAAATTTAAGTTCAATAACAGTGACAACCTTGTTTGCTGACTAATTTATTCTGCATATATTTTAATAGTTTCAATTATCTTTATTAAGTGTACTTCAACTTTTAAAAGATATAGGATATCAATTTATTAAAAGAAAAAATAATAGTTTTTTAATGCAATTGAAATCTCACTTTTGTACCAAATTATGTTTAATGTCCTATATATTTCTAAACTATGTATGATTAAAAGCAAGAGTTTTACATATATACATATATGTATACACACACATACACACAAATATATTTCTTTACATTTAATATATACTGTACAATACTTTATATACATTATGTATAAAATACTATATATATACACACACACGCATATTCACATTTACATATGTATTTACTACATATTTAATAACTACATAAACATTGTGTGTGTGCATTTTTAGAAGCAGAGTGCCTCTAGCTTTCATTAATTTATTTAAAGGAGCTATGACTCTCCTCTGCCTACTCCCCTCCCACAAAATTAAAAATTATTGATTTAAAGGGGCTGGAAAGAGGTATCCAATAACATGAATCCACACAGCTCTGCTGTCAGCTCTTTCTGCACAGTCGGTAAACATCGCGATTCCTTTTGGCCCCTCCCAGGAATTGTTCTCCCGGCCAAGCAAGCAGATGAATGGCTATTGTGAACCCAGTCCAAAGTCCGGCACGACTGGCTGCACTGAGATCCCGAAGGAGGTCCACAGTTAGATTGTGACCAGAGAGGTCTCAGGGCCACATGCAAGCCCTGCTTCTGAATGTGCTTTCCCCAGGCACAGAGGTGCCTGCTGACAGTGCCAGGCTGTGTGTAGGTGTGAATGGGCACCAGCAGTGCTGGGACAAAAGTGGCAGAAGGCACCCATAAACTTCAGGGAGGTGGGTGTTAAACCACAGAAATCAAATCCACCAAGGAGCCACAGAAGCAGTGTGTTCCGTGTCCATGGGAGGAGGCTGTCCCCTGGGGGCCCAGATGGTGTTTTTAAAGGTGCCCAGGCCTCACGGTGGAGAGGGAACGGAGTGTGCCCACCATTAGTTCCCTGTCTCTTCCAGCGCAGGGTCTGATCCATTTGCCAGTAAAACTTGTAGGGTAGCAGGTGTGCAGGGACTCACTGCTCGTTTTGATCCCTATAGTGGGAGCTGGGCTCTTCTGCTCCTTCTGCCCCCCTCACTGTCCCGTAGGAGGAGGAGGGGTGACTGACCTGACTGGGAACTTGGAGCAACCCTTCAGAATGAGGGCTCAGCCAGCTCTGTGCCCCTCTAGCTTTGGGACCAGCCTACCCTAGAGGCTGTATTCCCTGTCCCCTGGGTTCCTGTGAAGTGGGGTGTAGTGGTCAGACTCCCTCATGAGAGACTTGGGGGCGGTCCAGTGTGGCTGTGGACAGTCTTAATTTGGGGGTGTGATGTGGGCACACTTGTCTGGTCCGTCCATCAAAGCCACGGTCACCAACAGCTTTATCAGTAATAAAAATGATGGTTTTGGTCTCCATCTGCCTAACTCCCATGTTTATCTCTTTCTATTGGTTCTAAATATGAGCAGGTAAGAAAGGCATTTTGTATTAATTTTCTAAAATCCCAATAATTACTTTTGAAGGAAGGCTTTAGAAAAGATCAAAACCTTCTGATCTCGGGCACCGTGAGTGGCTGCAATGCAGGGTGTCAGTTGGGCTAGTAACAGAGCTCGTGGGCAAATGGGGGACCAGAGGTGAGGCAGGAGAAGAACTGGTCACCCCACCCCAACAACCACGGAAGTCATGGAACCTTGCTAACCTGATCTGGTGTCCTGGCAGCCCTACCATTCCTCTCTCCCGAGCCAGACTGACTCGGAGAGATATTAACCAGAGACCGCCCGTACCAATGAACGTCTCCCTGATACGACAAACAAGCAGAGACTGATCTGGGATGACCCCGAACATTGGTTTCGTGGCTCCCCAGCAAACCCTGTCAAGCCTCCTTTCTCTTGACTCCCACCTTTGGATGAAATCTCAAGTAACAATCATCATCTTTTTGGTTATTCTTGGACAGAAATGAAAAAGCCCTCCTATAACATCTAGCCACAAAAACACATCTTACTTGCAATCACAAAACCCAGGCTGTAAAATAGTGACGACGAGACGGGGAGCTCTGCCGTCCTTTGCACGGGCTGGTGTTACCTGGACACCTGTGTGACTGTGGAGGGGAGAGTGCCTGCCCTTTGTGTCCCCTGTAGAACACTTCCACAACTCCCCCATGAGTCACTGGGATGGCCTGGGCTGGACCAGAGGAAGAGAAAGTGGAAGAGGACGAATCAGAAAATTCTTGCTGGATGATCCTCATGTGACCTGGAGCGGACCTCCTCTGGCCTCAGCTCCTCAGTAGATCTCTGGCATGGTCCTTCTAACTGAAGCTTCTAGCCTTTTCCATTATGGTCACCATGCCCCTCCATAAGCAGTCCGAGTGGGATCATTTTTAAAATGATCCAAGTCGACATTTCAACCATGAGTTTCACATCTGGAAATCACACACATGTAGCCTGGCTTTTAATCAGAGGCAGCTCAAGTTAGCATCATCTTATCACTGGTAGCAAAGTGTTGGGGAGGGGCGCTGGCAGAGACATTGCCCAGTGAGTCCTTGCCAGGGTCCTGGGGAAAGAGGTGGGCAGGAATCGGGGGGCTTGCCCTCTCAGCCTATGGTAGTCTCGCCTTCCTGCTTCTGTTGCCTTGCCATTGACTGGCCACTTTTTTCCTTCGCTTCTCTTAGGCCCTACCCTTTGCAGGGTCACATCATCTGCTTCCTTTTCCTAGGCTCTTGGCTGCTTGGTAGTACCAGCCTTTCTGTAATTTTTTTGGGGGGTGGGGGGACTCTGGCTACATCTCCCCCTTTTACTTGCTATATTGACAATGTTTGGGACAACTTCATGAAATGAATTAAACAGAGATTCCCTGGGCAATCTCTGTATCTGAGAAAGTTGACGGGGACTTCCGGGAGTTAGTGTGAGCTGACCTGCAGACAGAAAAATGGGTCTGCTGGGACAAATGAGGAGGACAGGAGGATGGACCCCACCAAGCGATGTAGGAGGGAGGCACTGCCCCAGAGAAACACAGCTCGCCTGCCAAGACTCACAGGGTCCAGCAAACCACCCAACTGCCATAAGATGAGAGAGAATTCCACAGAGAGAAGGCTCAAGCACTACTAAGTTCTAAAGCATTGAAGGATTCCAAGAAAGGCTACAGTGTTGTGAATATCAACTCCATAATCCCTTCCAGTCCTAGGATTCTGGGAAAACCTATTTCACCAATTCCCTACACAAAGTTTCCAAATCACTCAGAAAAGGATTTGCCTGAAGAACATTCAATCTTTCCTTATCAGTAGGCTTGAGCTGCCGGCAAGGTAACACTGTGCATTCCCTAAAGATGTGCAGGGTCATGGGCTGTGGAACAGATGTTTGAGGTTTACGACTACCCGTGCGCCAGCCCGATTTCTTTTAACATAACATCTTTAAGGCGTCTTCTAATATACACTGACTGCATTTCCTAAAGGCCCCTCTGGCTCCTTTAACACAGACTCCCCTTCCTGTTGGCTAGGTGATTCCAGGAATGCTTGGATTTTTGTAAAATCCTGGCCATTGCTTAGGCCAAAAACTGGGCAGACTGCCCTCATGGTGCGTGGGAGTTAGATCCCCCTGAAGCTGGTCTTGATGTGTGTGCTCTGATGAACTCTTCTCATTTCTGGTAAAAAAAAGATGATGCGCATTCTCCCTCTCTCGGGTTGGATTTCTGGAGCCAAATCAGTTTGCTGGGGTTGCTTTACCTCTTCTTCCCCATGTAGAAGGAAAACAAAGACAGGTGGTTGCACAAAGCCCCCCGTGAGTAAATCTAAAGCACCTGGAAAACTCAGAGTCCATATTTTCTTTAAAGTAAAGGAAAAGAGAGTGTACACAATTGTGGGTCATTTAGCTCAGCTGCCAGAGCAGAAGCCACCTGGATATCGATGGCTGGCTTCTTTAGATGCTCCGTGTGCCCTTAGGGTCACAACGTTGGGAAATGCCCTCTGCCAACTTGGTATTAACAAGGTGTCCCAGTATTTTGAACAAAATTACTGTTTCTATTTCCACCTACAGGAAAACAATGGTAATTTCACTTACTTGTTTTAAATGCTAGCTGTGCTCCTGGCACTGAATTAAATGTTCTATATGGATTCCCTTGTTTAATCCTCACAACCCCATGAAGAAGCTATTATTTTCATGCACAGATGATATAACCGTGGCTCAGAGAGGAGAATTAACTTGCTCACAGTCATATAGTTTGTAATTGATTCAACCCATGGCCATCCTGGCTTTAAAGTGCATGCTATGTTGTCTCTATCAGTTGAGTAAAAGTCATCTAAATGTTTTCTTTTTCCTTCCCAGATGTTTCAATTCTTTGTCAACAATGATTTTTTCATTTCTTACAATTCTGTGGGCAGTTATTCTGCCCTCAGTGGTCTTGGTCACATTCAGCAGGCTCAGCTAGGGCACCTCAGTTGTCCCCACCTGGCCTCTCTCGGCGCATGGTGTCTGGTCCTCCAGGGTGTCTCCACCTGGCCTCTCTCCAGCAGGACGGCCTAGACTTCCTCACAGTGTGACGGTTTTCACATAAAATCTCCAAGAGGAAGCTTGCCAAGAAAACAAACCTGACTGTATAAATGCTTATCAAGACTCTGCTTATATCACACTTGCTAAAGCCTCATTGGGCAAATCAAATCACATGATTAAGATCAGTTTTAATGTGGGAGGGGACTTTACCAGGGGATGGATACCAGGAGGCATTGTTTATTGGGGAAGCCACAGTGTAACAGCCCACCACACCAGTAACAGCCCACCACACTAGTAACAGTAGTCGTAGCAACAATATCTGTCATTTCTTAAGCACTTTACCATATGCCAGTCAATGTGACTTCTGTTTAATTATCATAGTAACATAACCTATCGGCTTGGTACCTTTATCCTCATTCTATAGGGGAAGTAACAGAAGTTCAGAAACTCTGAGTAACCTGAACAGATGACAAGAGAGAGTTCCAACACTGGTCGTTCTATTTCTAAGGTCTCAATACCAGAGATAGAAGTGTGATATGTTGGGGGACGGGGGAGGGAGGGAAGAGTGTACTGTTAATGTAACAATAGGCCTTGGAATTTGGAAGGAAAAGAGAAAGGCACTAGTCCATGGTCTTCCGTGATGGGCACTACTGTGTTTGGGGCCTTCCTGTCTCAAGACTGACTTTCTCACATTGGCATTCATCCTTTCCACTCTGGCATTTTAAATAGAGAACAGTCAGTAAACAAGATTTGGTATAATTAGGCTCATCAAAATGTGAAAGAATGTATTGCAACTTTTCTTCTAATCAGCCTGTTGTTTTAATCCTTGACCAAAAAAAGAAAAGGAAAAAAAAAACAACCAGCCTTTCCCCTGGCTGTGTTCTCCACAAGTTCTTCCCCACAAGCATTTGGGAAGCAGAGAACTGGAGAAAGAATGAGAGTGGAGGGAGCTATAATAACCTACAATAATGCCGATTTCAAAACATAGCTTAGATTTTTGGAAAATCCCTTCATAAGCATGAAAAGTGCAACAATTTATGCTCGGATGCTTTTGCCAGCTAAAAACCACCATGACACTTGAGTGCGGTTGCAAATGTTCTCTCTCTCCCCACCAGCACCCAGGCTGTGTTCCAGGCGATGAACACAGTGTTTGGCCTGTCTCAGCGTTGGGAGCGTATGAAGCGTGGGCATTGTTGGGTGAGCCTGGTTGGAAGGGCAGTACTTAAAAGCAAGGGAATCATGTGGAAAGATTAATGGAAACATATTAAAATATGATACCTCCAAAAATAATTTCTTGCAAGCAGTAAGAATTCATGCATTGTGAAACAAACAGAGCTTTCACTATTAACCTTAGGGAAAAAAAGGGGGGGGGTGGCTGGTTCAGTGGAAAATATCGGCTGTAATTTTTTTCTAGGCCTTTTTTGTGCTGCATGGCACTAATTGATTAAAGGGCTAGGTTGTGGGAGGTGGGGGCACAGAGTGGAAGGGATAAAATTAGACCACTTTATTTTCACTCCTGTGTCTGACTAGTTACTTCACTATTGTTTTGATGTTAGAGGTAATTTTTAATTTTAAGTAGATTGTTTGGTTTTTCTGAATGTAGACACTTGGAGGGAAGGCCTAGTAATGGGCCAGCAAAATCACTGGGGTGGGTGTTGACAGATCAGACTGACAGTTGCATGGCATTTCCCAGTGTCCTCTCCCCCCACCCTGCACCCTAGTGGCCAGAGTTTAATGGTACAAAAGTCCTGGAAAATAGCCTTACTTAACCAATTTTTTTCAAAGTGAGGCCCAAAGAGAAAGAAGTCATTTTATCTGCGCAAATAACAAATTCTTACAGGAGCTTATAATCGCTGTCAACTCTTTCCCTCCACCCCCCGAAAATAGACCTTGTGGTGTGAAATGAGGACAGCAAATGATTCATGTGTGAGTTTATAATTCATTTTAGAAATAAAACTGGGCTCATAAAGTAGAGTACAGGAAAAATAAGAAAGAACGAATAGACGTAAGGGCCCATCAGACTACTTAGGCCAAAATAAAAATATTTGGTGTAACTTAAAATAGTCCATATTTATTTTGTGAAAGGTAACATGCAATTAAAGTTTCCTCTGTTGGACGGTCACTTAAAAATAGTTTTGTAACATCCACATAGTGACTTCCAGTTTACGGAGGGATGGTGTGTGTGCTTTGATCTCATCAGTAATTCTGTGAAGATGACTTCTCATGTAACATTGCTGACAGATGACAAAACAGGCTGAGAGGCTTTGTCACTTTCCTAAGTCACATGGGTCATAAGTGATAGGATCAGGACTGGAACTTGGATATTGTGGCTCTAAAGTTTATTTTCTTTCCATTAAATTGTTCTGAATCTCACTCTACAGGCTTTGTAACTATGGTAGCCATGGACCTGCTCAGCTATAATCTGGGTGGTAGAAAGGGTTTTAGTCTAAGAATAAAGAGAGCTGGCTAGATTAGAGTCCTGCCTGATATTACTTAGCTGAGTTACTTTTTTTGTTACATTTTATTGATTATGCTATTACAGTTGTCCTGATTTTCCCCCCTTTACCCCCTCTACCCAGCAGCCCCCACTCCCTCAGGCAGTCCCCACACCCTTGTTCATGTCCATGGGTCATGTATGTAAGTTCTTTGGCTACTGCATTTTCTGTACTGGACTTTACATCCCCATGGCTATCCTGTAACTACCTATTTGTACTTCTTAATCCCCTCACATTTCACCCATTCCCCTACAGCCCCTCCCATCTGGCAACCATCAAATGCTCTCTGTATCCATGATTCTGTCTCTGTTCTTCTTATTTGCTTAGGTTGTTTTTAAGCAGAGGCAGATTAAGGTCGGTTGAGGCTCCAGGCGCAGAAGAAAATATTTAAACATACTATCAGGTTTTACCGCCGACTGTAAGCTTGTTTGTAATTAAAATTGTGCATATAAAACCAAACTTGGTGTCATTAGAAAAAAGAGCAAAGTTGGGGTTTTGCGTGGCCCTTCAGAAGTCGGGGCCCAGGGCGTGTGCCCAGTGCCCCTGCTGTTAAATCCACCTCTGTTTTTTAGATTCAATTGTTGACAGGTATGTGTTTATTGCCATTTCATTGTTCATAGTTTAGATTTTCCTTCCTTAAATAAGTCCCTTTAACATTTCATATAATAGTGGTTTGGTGATGATGAACTCCTTTAGTTTTTTATTATCTGGGAAGCTATTTATTTGTCCTTTGATTCTAAATGACAGTTTTGCTGGGTAGGACAATCTTGGCTGTAGGTCCCTGCTTTTCATGACTTTGAATATTTCTTGCTAGCCTCCTTTAACCTGAAAAGTTTCTTTTGAGAAATCAGCTGACAGTCTCATGGGAATTCTCCTGTAGATAACTAACTTCTTTTCTCTTGCTGCTTTTAAGATTCACTCTTTATCTTTAAGCTTTGGCATTTTAATTATAGTGCGCCTTGGAGTGGGCCTCTTTTCACCCATGTTGTTTGGGATTCTCTGTTCTTCCTGGACTTGCGTGTCTATTTTATTCACCAAATTAGGGAAGTTTTCTTTCATTATTTTTTCAGATAGATTTCCAATTTCTTGCTCTTTCTCTTTTCCTTCTGGTCTCCCTATGATGCAAATGCTGGACTTCTTGAAGTTGTCCCAGACGCTGCTTATACTGTCTTCATTTTGGGGTAGGGGCGGATTCTTTTTTTTTTCCTTGTTGTTCTGAATAGTTGGTTTTTGCTTCCTTGTATTCCAAAACATTGATTTGATTCCTGGCTTCATCTATTCAATGGGTGTTTCCTTGTAAAATGTTCTTTCTTTAATTAGTGTGTCCTTCATTCCTGACTGGATCTTTATTATGCTACTGAGGTCTTTACTAAGTACCTTGAACATCCTTACAACCAGTGTTTTGAACTCTGCATCTGATAGATTACTTATCTCCATTTTGTTTAGCTCTTCTTCTGGAGTTTTGATCTGTTCTTTCATTTGGGCCATGCTTCTTTGTCTCTTTGTCTCCTTGTTTTAGCAGCCTCCCTCTGCTTGTTTCTATGTATTGGGCAGAGCTGCTTTGACTCCATGTCTTTGTAGTGTGGCCTGATATAGCAGGTGTACTGTAAGGTCCAGTAGCATAGCCTCCCCTATCACCCAAGCTGGTGCCCTTCATATGGGCTGAGTATACCGTCTTCTTGTAGTTGAGCTTTGGTTGCTGATGGCAGGTCAATGGGAGAGATTTACCCAGGTCAGTCATTTGTAAGGATTGGCTGTACATGCCAATATATACAGTGTAAACACTGCATAACCAGCAATAGACCAGGAGCTATGAGAAATTCAGAAGGCTTTCTTTATAGCCTATTATAACAACCTGTTCTTACTTCTTTCCTATCCACTCTAGAGGCTCCATGCCCTAGCCATTTTGAAGTTTTAGTTTTTTTCATATATAACGTGCCTTTTCCTATCTCTGCACCTTTACATATATTGAGACCACTGACCTCCAACCTTTGCCGTCTGTGGAGGATCAGCTGTGTGGGGGCAGGGTGGTGGTGCTCCGAGGTGGTCTGTAGCTTTCCATTGGTTACACTGGCTCTGAGGCTTCCCGAGTGATACAGGTCAAGGTCAGCCCCCACTTTTTTGCCCTGGGACACCCAGCCTGAGCTATAGAGATATCTGAGATGGCTGCTACTTGTGCTGGGTTTGGAGATTCCCAGGCAAAACCAAGCTGAGAATCTAGCCTGGCTGCTGCTAGTGCTGAGCCTGGGGCCACTTAGCAAGAGGTGGGAGGGCCAGGCAACAGTTGAGGGCAACTGTTGCTTATTTGAAAGAATTTAGGAAGCTTGAGCCAAGACCAGCCATTCATATGGAAAAGCTACTGTTAACAGAGCTAAATTGGGTGGGAGGGAGCCTCAGGGGGTCTCTAGAGTGGGGCAAACAGTGTTAGTCAGGTTGATGGAGTCTTATATATGGCACCCACCTGCCAGCTCTGTGACTCTGCCTGCCTTTCTGTCTGAGAGTAAGCTGTCCCCCAGCTCCTGCCTTGATGCCAGACACTTCAGTTCCTCCCTTTATGCCACCCCTGGTGCCTTTCAAGCTGCTGCCCCAATGCTGGAGCTCAGAGGGAGTGAGTCTGAGTAAGCTCATGTGTGGGTTCTTGCAAAGGAACTGCTTGGGACTCCAGAAGTTTCTTCTGTTGACTCAATCCCTGCTGGTTTTTTCAACCAGAAGTAATGGGGACTTATCTTTCTAGCACTAGTATCCTGGGTTGGGGGACCTTGTGTGGGTCTGGACTCCTTGCTCCTCAGATATCCCTCCTGAATTTTTATCCACCACACATGGATGTAGGACTAGCCCCGCCTACCAGTCTGGATGGATGTGGTTTCTTTAATTCCATAGTTGCCAGACTTCCATTTGACTCTGACTGATGGTTCCAAGTGATGGTTGTTCTGTAAATAGTTGTAATTTTGATGTGGTTGTGCAAAAATGTGAACTGTGCTTACCTATGCTGCCATCTTGGCCAGAAGTCCTAGCTGAGTTGCTTGAAACACATCCCTAACACTCTCCATGCCTCCATACAAACTGTGGGGAGATATCATTTATCTACCAGGTTGTTGTGAATGCAAAAATTCTTTGAAGATGTTAAAGTGCTCTACAAAAGTACACTATTGCTGTTTTTTAAGCACAGACTGTGAACCAGCAATAGGCCAGGAGTTATGAGAAATTCAGAAGGCTTTCTTTATAGCCTATTATAACAACCTGTCCTTACTTCTTTCCTATCCACTCTAGAGGCTCCATGCCCTAGCCATTTTGAAGTATTAGTTTTTTTCATATATAACATGCCTTTTCCTATCTCTGTGCCCTTACATATTTTAGACTTCCTGTCTGGAATACCTTTCACCTAGGAACTCTTACGCATCCCATAGAGTCCTTTTTCAACTCTTCTGAGTAGAGTTAATTTTTTCTCTTTTGGGCTCTGTACACTGCTCACACCTCTATTATAGCACTTCCTGCAGTGTATTGTAATCCGTCTGTTTATATATCGACTTTTGCCCCTTCCTATGCCATGAGCTTCTCAAGAGCAGCTGCAGCCATCTGTATTAAGCATGTGTGCCTGGCACAAGGGAAACACCCAAAGCTTGGTTGCTGAATGAATGCTTAGATGTGTAAGAACGACTGTCCTGACTGGCAGCTACATCAATCACAACCTAGAAAAAACATGGAACACCAGCGAAGGATAAGGGACAATAGATTACGTGATATAATAACTACAGTCCCTGAGCAGTGCATAAATTCAGATGAGAAGGAGATCATTGAAAGCTAAAGTAACTGGGGAAGTGAGTGTGTGGAATTAGTTAATGATAGGAAATGAGTGGGGAAAACATTAAATCTACCAGAAATCCTTTAGGAGAGGATCCCATTGGTTTGGTAGCTGTGCTGTGATAGACACTAAAAGATGCTATGTATTCAAGGGATCTGCTTGGGGCAGAACTGCTTGGCAAGAGGAAGAGGATTTGTCTAATGTCCCAGGGAGACAAGGAATAAGGAAGAGGGTTAAGGATGATGGTTGAAGACCACATACCCAACCAATCTTAATGAAGTTGTGTAAATCTTGTCGAGTTTAAACCGCATAGAAGATTTTTTGGTTGTTTGTTTTTTAATGAAAGTAACGAAGAGACTTGAGCCAGAGGCCTTCTCTGTGAATGCTGGAGCAGGGAGGCAAAAAGAGAAGCAAGTTACAGACACTCCTAGAGAAGATGAAAAGAACCCTTCTAAGGGTCCAGAGAGGCAGGTGTAGGGTTGGGGCCAAGTTTAACCAAATCTCTAAAGAATGCATCTGGGGGGCAGTGCAGAAACAGGGGGAAGCTGACATCTAGATGACAATATCAAAAATGACTGTTTCCCCAGAGCAAGGAACTGCCACGAGTCTTAAGGAATCAATGTTAGAGCAAAATGACACCAATCCTCTTCACAGACATTCCTGTAACCACCGACCCTTGGACGCATAGTCCATAAATGCCAATCCACTGACCATGTTAACAATAGAGGAAAAGTTTTCACCTGTCTCTGGACAGCTGAGGAAAAAGAGCATTGGTGTGAGCTCTTCATAATGCTAAATTCGCTGAAGAAGTGTCTTTATTTTGAAATTGTATCCTTGTACATCTTTTTGTTATAAATGTTCTTTCTTTTATAAATTGATGGTTTCTTCTTGATATCATTACGTGGCACAATTAAAATGTGTTAATTTTATGTCCATCTCTTAAGTTTCTTCAAAATTTCACTGGTCTACAAAATGCAAAAGTTCGGGAACTGCTTCTCTCTCTCTCTCTCTCTTTTTTTAAAGATTTCAATTATTCTTAGAGAGAGGAGAAGGGAGGGAGAAAAAGGGAGAGAAACATCAATGTGTGGTTGCCTCTCACACATCCCCTACTGGGGACCTGGCCCGCAACCCAGGCACGTGCCCCAACAGGAATCAAACGGACAACCTTTGGTTCGCAGGCCGGCACTCAATCCACTGAGCCAGCCAGGGCCAGGAACTACCTCTCTTAATGTGACCCACAGTATAATTTCAATTAGCTGGTTTGTCTTGAATGAAGTGGAAGGAAGGAGGCTTAGTTTCAGCTACTAAATCCACAATTACTGCTCTTGGTTGAAGTTAAGGCAAAGCCTTTTTGAGTCACGTCATCCATTTCCTTTGCAAATTAAAATTTGTGAGTAGGATAATTACCACAGGACCCCTCTGAAGACTTGTGCGCATGCAGACAGGGTTTGGTTCTGTAATCAATATGCTATTCACCAAAGTAAATCCCGTCCCGAGTATAAACAATACCTTGCATTGTGTTATTACAAAGCAGTGTTTATGTCATGATTACATTTTTCACTTACATAATTATGAAATGCACAATTACTATTATGCTGTACAGTAATTGACCGCAAATGGCATGCATTTCATGTGTATGGTTGCAGCTCCTGTGACTTTCTGTATGAGGGCCAGCTTCATGGGTGTGCCACCTGTACAGTCCCATAGGGCCCCATGCTGAGGAGGGCCTGCACTTGGTTTAATGCTCTGTAGTTGCTGTCTTGAAATTGTTAGTAGGTTTTGAACAAGGGCTCCCACATCTTCCCTTTCCTTTGAACACTGCAAATTATGTAGCTGGTCCTTTTTTATATCCAACTGCTCTTGTCAGGCTGGGAGATAGAAATAGAGGAACTAGGCAGACAGGGAAGGAGCGAGTTATAAATCCAAGTTGATTCAACATGAAAATAAAGATTGATTATGGGGGCTCAGGAACCTGAGAACAGAGGGACAGTGAGCAACTGGCCTCTGGGTGGTGTGGGCTCTGTAAGAATTCTCCAGAATTCTCCAGTTCTGCCATGATCTTCCCGGTGAGGTCCTGAGAATATGGGTACGTGGTCCTGAACTGTGGTGGGGATGGTGAGTAAGCTGTGAACCTGTCAGCTTTGGGGATCAGTCCTCCTTGCCCAAATTCTTTATAAAACTTTTGCACTTGTTAGGTTGATGTTTTATTTAATACATATAGTGGACTTCAGATATCATTGGAAATAGTCATTTTGTCATTAGTTATGCAGCTTTTTACATTTTTTCGAGTTTCTTATACTCTTCCTCCCTCCCCTTTCTTTTCTTCCGTTTTATTCCTGCACATACAAGTACACTTAAAGCTTTACTGATGCCTTAAGGTTAACTTAACACCATGCATGTTGCCAGCCACAGGTCGGAGCACTGGGTAGGCATGCAGGAAAGAGATATTTTGGCAGCAATAGAGCTTAGGAAGCCAATATTTTTTTAACCATAAGTTACAGTAAATATTTACAAATTCAGTCTCATGTGGGTATTCAAATTTTGAGTGAAAGCAACCTCATGCACAGATATTTACTTTGAATATGTTCTCCAGTTTTCAGTAACCATGAGTAATTTCCCTTTTCACAGAGAGTAGAGGACAAAGTCGGCTCTCATTCTAGCAACACACACACAGACGCTCAAAAACACAAAACAGTTTACTATGCACATTCTGGTAGTGGACATGCAGCCAGGATGCAGGAATAAGAAAACGATTACAAACCTTAAAATCACAATACCAATTAATAAGGGAACTAACTGTTGTTGCTAACGGGGCCGAATCACTGTTCACTGATTCTTACTCTGGCTTTTGCTAGGAAGGCAAAGAATCAGTGAACTCTGAGTTTGATATAGCAAATAAACCAAATCAAATAAAGACATTATTGAGTACTGTTGTTGATACCCTGAGCGATATGAAGATAATATAACAAGATCCTTACCTTCGAGGAACTTATATGTGTATACAAAATACGTCAACATGCAAAGTAACCATAAAAGATGTGAATGAAACTTGAAGGTAACAATAGAAAAGAGGCAGAGATGATGAATTTATCAATGCAATGTGTGGAATTGTCTCGGAGAGGGAAGGGATTCTTTGGGGCCGGCAGGAAAGGAAAATCTCTCTGGAGGAGGTAGGTTTGCACTGAGTATTAAAAGGGGGCAGCCTTGGCACGAGGAGGCGTAAGCAGAATCACAGAGGTGGTGAGAGATCCCTGTGCATGTGAGTGAGATGAATACGGCAACCTGACTGAAATGAACTTCAGAATGGTGAATAATCGGAGGAAGCACCAGAAATAGCCGATGTGTTGGATTACAGAGGGCCTTGACCTCTGGGGACACGGGGACATGTACCATGTGAGACTTGTTCTGACAAGGTAACCATCTTCCTCCGAACCATCTTGCCCTTCTTTTCCTTTCTGCTTATACCTTAAAGCCAAGAGTCCATTCCCACTAGATAGACCTGCCCTTCCAGGCTGCATTGGTCTAAGTCTGACACAAGTCTAGGCCTGGCAGGTAAGTACACAAGGTCATGTGAGGACTTCTTAAAGCTCATTACTATTCCAACTTGGAAAGGGCCAGTTTTGCAAGTGGGATGGTGAAGTCTTCTTACATCAGGATGTGTGGAAACTCCATCTGCATGCACAATGGGAACACAGATGGCTTATCCTACTCACTGCTCTCAGAACCCACTTACCTGGCCTTCGACCCAAGAGCCTGAGAAGTAGGTGTAAAACTGGGCATTTGCTCAAAGGGCAAGTATTGCATAAAGAGTCATCTCAACCCCTGAGCAAGCTGAATACAGACCTGATTACGCATTATTGTAAGAAAATGAAAAGCACAGACTTTGTGGTGGTGCCTTCAGAGCTAAGTAAGTCTGGAGAGTAATTATGAAGCAGGAGAATGATTATACAAACTGCAGACTAAACATTTAAGCCCTGTGGGGGCGGGGGGCAGCTGACAAGCAGAGGTAATTAATCGGCAGTTACAACGTGGAAGATTCTAGAAAATAGAGTTTTGTCGTCTGAAATTCAGTCTCTGACAGAAGAATATTAGCAAGATGAATGTTGTTGGCTCAAGTAAAATTGAGAGGAAGGGCAGTCTCAAATCACTTTTGGAAAAACTCCCTGGTGGTATTGGGTTCCCTCGGTCCCCTCATGAAAGTGTTCTCCCAGAGCGTTACAGTTGGCCAGCATGTGGTAAAGGAGATGTCGCAAGCGAGCGCTACAGCTGTACAAGCAAGCCACTGGGAAGATTAGACACTTGTTAGTTTTTATAAAGTTAGGTGTCTAGTCTCTGTTTCTTTGCCTTCCAAAGGCACTTCCTGGCAGAGAGTTACAACGGTACCTCACAGAAAACCCCGGGTCGGCAGCATCTGCTCTATAGCTTGGTAGACTACAGCTGGCCCCGAGCGTGGCTTGCTAATTTTCTGGGTCAGGTTGTGGCTGCGGTGGTGATGAGCTTCAGCCAAACAGGCTCCTCTAATTCTGCTCCCTTTCTTCTGCTCCAGAGGCACTGATTATTAGGGGGAGGTTACTGAGATTCCTTCCTCTCTTTGGGTCACAGAGGAAAGAAAGGAGGCATAATGAGCTTCTTGGAGAGCCAGGAGCCCAGTCTCCAGAGCTAGTTTTTAGGACACCACGAAGCTGCACTTTGATGACCTCCAGATTCCTTTTCTTCTATATTTTATGGTGGCCCTTTCCTCAGCACCATCCTGATCCTCACTGCAGACAATCCCCTTGTCCTAGTTCCGAAATGTCTTATTTAATCTTCCACATGCCTTTTTTCCTTACTGTGTGTACCCTACCTTCCAAAAGGTTCCCAATCCCCACCTCTTCAGAATGTTCATTTCCTCAGGGTGAATCCCAGAAGAGGCAGGCTGATTAATTCCAACTAAGATACGGATGATTGGTGCCCTCGGGGAGTTAGAAAATGAAGATAGTTATTCACTGTAGAAGATCGTTTAAAAGCAAGTGGTTAAGGATATTTTATAGCTGTCCTCTCACATATATTGTCTTGTGCATCCCTGTGAAGCAGATAATCTTACTATTTCAATTTTACAGAAATGGAAATCAAGGCTCAAAAAAACTAAAGATACCTACTTAAATAAGTAATCTAGGCAGATATCTGGGCTTGAACCCAGGTCTTTAGCTCTGAGAGGCTTGCTCATTGCCTCGCACTCTGTTGCTTGAACAGCAGGAGAAAATGTATTTGGATAGTTGATTCTTCTCAACTTTTAGAATAACAAATAGGTTAATCTCTGAATATTAACAATCTGCTAAGGGAATGTAATGGACCAAATTGTGTCTCCACCAAGCACATGTCGAAGCCCTAACCAACATGGTGGTATTTGGAGGTGGGAGTCTTTGGGAGATAGTTTTAGACGAGGTCATGAGGGTGGGGCCCTTGTGACGGGATTAGTGCCCTTATAAGAAGAGATGCCAGACAGCGGACTCTTTTTCTCTCTTCAGGCCTTGTGAGGATAGAGCAAGAAGGCACGCCAGCTGGCCCCCTGGCTCCTGGATCTCAGACCTCCAGCCCACAAAGCTACGAACTTTCTGTAGTTTAGGCCACACAGTTTATGGTATTTTATGGTAACCCAAGCTGTCTAACACAGGAGAATACAGAAAGAACTGGGACCATTGTGCCAACATGTAGCCATTATCTGCTTATTTATCAAACGCTCACATGATGAATGCCAAGAAACCAGGGGAAAACTAGGAAAACACCAAAGAGCAAAAACTGAATCAGTGAAATCTGCTGCTTCTTTTTTTTTTACTAGGTTTTCCTAAAATTATGCTTTGCTGCAAAAACCTTAAGTACAGACCTATAAGATACATCATAATTTCTCTTAGACTAATAATACCAGCTTGAAGTTTTCCTCCTGCCCCCACCCACCCAAATTGGGCACAATGTTCCCAATTGTATTAGTTATAAAAAATAAATGCAAAGCCATGCCAAGTCATTTAAAGTCATTCTCTTCTTTACTTAGTTGGTTCCATCTGGTCTTCCGGATGAAAGAAGTGCCCTTGAGTGAGCTTTATTTAGTCTTTGGAAGTTACTTTCTATGATGTCAAAGCTGCACATCTGGTGAGTGGCAGATGGTAAAGTTTCCCTTGGGATAAGCCAAGTAGGGATGATTTGTATCACCCAAGGGTGATGTCATAGTCCAAGATCAACTGAATGTACTTAGGCAAAGGAGGAATTTATTATCTCTCATAACCCAGACATAAAAGGATTTTGGGAAACTTTAGGGCTAATTCAGATGAGAACTTGATCATCATAAGCCTCTGTCACCCTACCCCTGACCGCTGCTGTTCTCTGTTCAGTTCCATTCTATCTGACAAATGTCCTCCCAACAGCTGGAAATAAGACCAGCAGAAGAAACCAACACTCGCAGCTCACAGCGGGGGTCCAGTGCTCACCCCTCAAGACCAGCTGACCTTGATGGTAGCTGTTTGAAACCACATGAATGGAATGGGGGAAGGGATCATCTCCCAAAGTTAAGAAATGCTGCTCATAAAAGCAGCACAGGAAGGGACAGTACAGATTCCAGATAAACAATACCGTAAATGGCTATGGAAATTACAACAGAAAACCATGAAGCTGATTATTTATGCATTACGTGTATCCTTAAATTGTACGTTTCAAAGAAAAAATTGATTTGTAGCATCTAGAATTCCCACTATTTTTAATATTACTGAAATAGAATTATGAATGAATGGAAAATTTCATTTTAAACACATAATAAAACTACACTTAATAGGTGCCTGCTCCTTCTGACTCACGTATTTCAAAGACAGTGATGGTTTCAGATGAAAAGTAGCTCTAAAGAGAAGTTTTGAAAAAATAATGATAATGAGGAAGAGTTCAAGTAATGAAACATTTATCTACTCATTATTTCCCCTCAAGTATATATACTGTAGCTGCAAAACAATGATACCAGAAAATTTTTAAAGTGGCAGGCACACTAGAACCTTAAACCAACAATTTTTAAATGTAGTCGTTTTGTTGGTATAGTAATAACAGCTAATACTTATCGAATATTTACTAAGTACAGGTAGCTATTATAAAACTTTTATTGGCAATTTCTGGATTAATATTTAAAACAAGTTGTTGCAAACTAAGGCCTGTGGGCCAAATCCAGCCCACTGTCTGTTTTCGTATGGAGTTTTATTGGAGCATAGCAACTTATGCATTCAATTATGCATTGTCTGTGGCTACTTTCACACCACAGAATTAACTAGTTGTAACAGAGACTGTATGGCCTGCCTACAGAATTTATCATCTGACCTTTTATACAAAAAAGTTAGCTGATCCCTATGAAGTAAGTATATAATTATCCCCACTGGATCCCAAGGTTACATACTGGTCTTGTCAGGGTGGTGAGTCAAACCCATGTCTGTCTGAATATAAAGTCTATAACCTTTTTAGATAGTTTCATGGCAGAGAGCACAAGCCAAGAGCCAGACTGTACGGATTCGAATCAGGCGCTACCACTCAGGAGCTGTGTGTGGGACATTTTGCTCAACTGCCCCATGCCTCAGATTTCTCCACAACTCTCCCAGGTATTAATTAATGTTGCTGGTCATTCATGACGTCAGTACAACCTTTGGGCTATGCGTGTCTGTCCCAGGCCCTGCTTCTCAGGGTCTCCCACATTTTGGAGCACCCTCCTCAACATTTTCAAAGTATCCCTCAGGTACCTGGGACCAACTGATGTGGCAGTCTTATCTGGGTAGGGTCCTGGGACCAATGTCCTTGGGGACCCTGGTTTCCATTTTTGTCTTTTCGGGTGCCCTTTCATCTCTATTCCCCATCCACCGGGGGGCTCAGCCAGGTGCCCCCCAGGCCTCCAGGACTCATATCTGTGAGATCGCTCCAAGGTCCCTGGCTTGGCCTTGATTCCAGCAGGGTGGCCTGACGAGCAATTGCTCCCAAAGATAGTCCAGTCATTCCTTGTTGAGATTTCATGAGATTAAGCCACCATACAAGGGCAGATACACTGATTTTGGTGATTCTCAGGTAAGAGGCACAAGTTCAAGGTTCTGGGGCACCCATGGTCCACTGCCAACCCTTGGGCTGCCGCACATTGAACCCATCTGTCAGCCCTCACCCCTCTGCGTTCCATTCTATGGCAGCCTCTAGCCGACAGCACCCCAGGGCAGCAGCAGTGGTATCACACGTTCTTTACTCGGCTCGCCGTCCATCACTGGTACCAGGATTGTCAAACTCCCTCTCTAAGCAGCCCCCCGAGGAGGCTATGCCCTTCTCCTCAGAGAGTTTCGGAGCATTGTTCTGTGCACGCCAGCAGATCCTTCTGACTGATGTCAATCTAGGTGCTGACATTGAGCTCCATGTTTAAGCCATGCTGGTGAGAGATGGACATTCCTTGCATCATGGGACCACTCTTCTTTGTTTACCCCCCTCCCTCTGGTGGGGCTTGTGGAAGGCAGATGTACTGTCAACAAGGAAAGAAATCACATTTGAGGAATTCAGCAAATCTCTGAAGGAGTTCTAGAGAAGATATGGTCAGAATACGTGCTGTTCTAGATCTATTCCAGAAAATTTCGAATAGTGCATTTCACATGATCAGAAAGTGAATTAATGTCCGCATTTGCCTTCATGCTCTGGGAAAGGCTTACCTTTGTGATCATCGTTCGTGAAGCCAGTAGCAACCCTGGAGGGAGTCACTGGAAGCGGGGATTCACGGTGACAGGGTGGGTAATGAGGCATCGTGAGTGATGATATAACCAGCATTAAATAAATGGTGTTAGAGAAATGCAGAGACAAGAAGATCTATGTTGTTTCAATGCACACATGTTCTGAAGAACCACGGTGTTGTGAGTGTTAACTACAGTGTTGTTACCCTTTTCCTCCCAGGGATTGGGAGGGTGGAAATGGCACGTCTAACAACAAGGAACACAAAGAGATGGCTCTGGCACCTGCACAGGAATCGGTGGTGCCTGGACACTATGAATAGTCTTCACTTACACTTGATTGGACAGTGAACGAATACATAAATACCTCTTCTCTACCCATTATTCTAAATCTTCATTGATAGATCATTATGCTCCATGTAAGCCCATGAATTTTGAAAACATTTAAAAAATCAAATTGTTTATATAATCAGGGACCCTGCAAAAAATATTTGCCCAGGAGTATGTACTCTAGGGACAGTTCTACTTGGGGCCACCTGATTCGTTTCTTATTAAGTTACCCTTACTTTTATTTGCAGTGCAGCTTTTTTCAGGTTTGATGTTTCCCATATGTTTTCTGCTCCTTTAGGTGGCTCTTTCTTTGTTGTGCTCTTTTCAAAAATCATCTTATGCTTTGTAATATTGTATACTCCTCAATTTGTCTTCAGGCAGATGAATTGCCATACTTTCTCTCTCTGTGGTCATCTGCCTGTCTTAGTCTGTCAGACATTCTCTCTCTCTGACACACATACACACACACACACACACACACACACACACACCCCTATGCATGCACACACACAGCCAGTGAACATAATTCCTTGATATATAGGCAGCATGTTCCCATAGAATTTGTTTCTTGCTTTAGGAACTATGAAACTCATGAAGTAAAGGGCCCCATATTTAATACAGAAAAAAAAAAAGAGTCCGCGATCACTCACTGTCATTCTCAGATCTAGCATCTGACAATCGGGTCATAGTATGCCAAGAATGCCCAGATGCCCAGGATGGCACAAGTGGAAATTCTTTGAGGTACCCTGTTGTGTGTGCTCCTGTCTGTGGTTGTAACTTGGCTCTTTAAATCTTTACTTGCTTGTGGATCAAGTGTCCTGTGACTGGTGACAGCTGCAGTGTTGGATGAGATAATGGGTTGCTATGTGTAACCCCTGGCTCTGTGTCTGTATTTTTACCATAGAAAGCTAGTAAACTAAAATCACGTTTTTATATCATTTAAAAATATTTGGATAGCCTAAGATGCGATTTTTACTTTCAACCAACTAGGAGCCAAGATAGTCAATTTTTATGTGTTGTTCCCTCTTTGTTATTATGAATAATTTATACGTCTTTATCCCTTATACTCTTTGGCTATCCTAGAAAGGACCAATGCCACCATTTAGGACACAAAACAGTTGCCGCCAATGTCCTGTCTCGTTGTGTGTTCACGCAGCAGCAGGACAGGGTATTTGAAAGACGTTTACTTTAGCTCATTTAGATAATCCATGGCAAACGTGACAAGCTTGCTTTTCTTTTCTTTTCTTTTTTTCTTTTTTTTTTTTGCCAACTGTACATTAGCGTCTCTTAAGTGGCAGATTAAAAATCTCATAAAGCACTAACACTGATTAAAAATGTTTGTTTAGGATTGTTCAGGACTCCAAGTGCTTACAGGCTCCAAATCACATTTTTCTCCTTTATTAAACCAGCAGCATTTTAAAAGCTGTTATGGCTCTATCTTATTATAGCAAACAATAATAAATTCCTATAGTACTATATTCTTTTATAGGGTAAATAATAAAAATGTTAAAACAGTCCTGATCCATGGAAACATTTACAAGTATATACATATATATGCTTTAAAAGTTTCAGTCCTATTAGTCTCAATATCCTTTCGATACACTGGAGACATGCATTATTCCTTGTTTTCTCTTCCTCAAAAATTCTTTTTCAGAATGCATGGCATCTCTTACATCCAGTGAAGGCACCTGAGATATCTTAAGTTCTTGAGGACTTAATATGTTGTGGACTAAAAAAAAAAATGCTCTTCTTTGGTTAGTATTAGCTTTAGTGTCTACTTCTAATCCATTGGTTCATTCTCTAATCCTTTTGTTCCTTCAACAACAGCTCCGTGCCTGGCTGAAAGTCAGGTGTGAGGACTGCGCTGTCTCATCAGAAGGATGGACCTGGTTATGACACCATGGGAGACCTGCTTTGCAAAGTGTGATGGGGCCAAAAAGGAGGTAACAACTGATTCTAATGCAGGCTTCCCAGAGGAGGTGGCAGTGGATTAGGAATAAAGGACAAGCTCCTGCAAGACGCTGAAGGAGCTGGAGACAAGTGTAAACTATCTTGATGAGGTTGAGAGAAGGTCAGGGATTCAAGGCAAGGCTCTACAGTTTTCAGCGGGAGAGACTGGGGCATGTTTTCTGTGCCATGTTCTCCAGGGGTCGATGACACAGATAGACTGTTTTAGCCACGATAGTCAGGGGTCAAGCCATGGTTCTGCCCTTCCTGTCAGATTGAAGACTTGGCTTATTTAGATCTCTGTCAACTCACTAGATGGCTCCTGCGTCTCCCAGGCTCCCTACCGTGAGCATACCTCTCATTTACTGTCACAAGTGAAGGGTTTGCACTGCCCCTGCTGCTGCTGCTGTCACTGCCACACGGCAGTCAGGTCTCACCTGGTGTGACATTCGGCATCCCCTCTAGGGCTACACTTTCTCCTTCACCTGTTTGTGTCACATTCGGATCGCAGGACTCTGGGTCCTATGAAGAGCTCAGGGTGGTTCCATAAATAGTTAGGGGTCAGTGAAATGACAAGTACTCTGGGGTGGGACTTCCCACAATGCAATGGGTGGACATCAAATGCCTAAAAAGGGCCTTGAGGCATTGAACTGTCAGCCCCTGGGGCAGGTAGGTGGGGCCGTGTCAGCCATAACAGCCCTTTCATTTCCCCAGGTGTCCGTCCAATGTCTCCATTTCCTTTGGTGGGGCTCCACCTCCAGCACCCTGGCAGTCTCTCTGCCTGTCAGCTCCTGGAAGGACATTTACAATGCCCCTCACAGCACTTGTGGGTCTCAGTGAACCCTCTGGCCCCTTCTTTGATTTGCCTTCTGCATCCTCGGCAGGCTGATTTCAATTTGCCCGGCACTGGGGTGGGGAGGGACACTTCTGAGGCAAAAAACTACTGAAGAATATCTCCCAGGCAACAGCCAAGCAACAGCCGAGGGCCCTCTGCAGCCTTCTCCGCTTTCCTTTTGTTGTTATCTGGATGACAGGGGATAAGCGGGCCCCTGCCCACATCAAATGCTATCTGGGGCAGGAAACAAGCCTCAAAACATGTTTTGAATTTTTTATTTCCCTCCATCTCCCCCAAGTTTGTCCACCATGTAGACACTTGACGTACGTTACACCAGCAGCAACCAATTGTGAGCGGCAGTGACAAGTTAGCCTGAAGGTAGCTGACTTCACGCCCATGGGCTAAGGCGTCACACCTGTGTCTGATTAGACGCTGTTACCCTGTTTGAACACCAGGCGCATGGAAGCTGCTTTATCTCGTACACTTGCAGGCGGATGCTTTCTGGAAATGCTACTGCAGAGCTAGACTTTTCTCGTGCTGACCTCCTGTCTGGAAGGTTCTCTCCTTCTTTGACACCAGCCTGAGTGCCTCGGAATCCGTGTAAACTTCTCGCCTAACAGTGGAGACCGAGGTCCGGAGAGGTAGGGTCATTTCTGGGCTTATCTCCTTAAAGAACCTAAATCTTCAAGGAGGTCTTTTTTGTTAGCTCTCTGTGTTAGCCTTCTTGAGCTGCCGTAACAAAACTCCATAGACTGCGTGACTTAAACAACAGAAATTTCTTTTCTCTCAGTTCTGAAGGCTGTGGGCTAAGTTCTCCTGAGACCTCTCTCCTTGGCTTGAGGATGGCACATTCTTGCAGTGTACTCATGGCCTTTTCTCTGTGCATGTGCAGAGAGAGAGAGAGAGAGAGAGAGAGAGAGAGAAGATATCTTTTTCATTCTCTCTTTTTTTAAGGCCACCAGTCCTACTAGATTATGGGTTTCCCTTATGACCTGACCTTATTTAACCTTAATTACTTCTTTAAAGGCTCTATCTCCAGAAACAGTCATGTTGGAGGCTAAGGCTTCAGCATATGAACTTAAGGAGAACATAATTCAATCCGTAGCATTCACTGTCCTTAAAATACTCAATTTTTCTGCATTCTCTCCAATGCTTAGGTTTTGCATTAGTTTCCTATGGCTGTTTTAATAAGTGATTATAAGTTTGGTGGCTTGAAACAACAGAAATTTATTCTCCCACAGGTCTAGAGACCAGAAACCGCAAGTTAGCATCACAGGGCTGAAACGAAGCTGTCAGCAGGACCGCACTCCCTCTGGAAGGTCTAAACTCTAAGGAAGAGTCTGTTCCTTATCTCTTCCAGGCTGACTTGTGGCCACATCACACCAATCTCTGCCTCTGTAGTTTGTTTCCTCCTCTTCTGTGTGTCCAATTTTCCTTCACCTCTCTCTGATAAGGTCATCTGCAATGGAATTTTGGGACCACCCCTATAATCCAGGATAACTCCCCATCTCAAGATCCATAACTTCATCATATCTGTAAAGATCCTTTTTTCCAAATGAGGTAACATTTTTTGGTTCCAGGGATTAGGACCTGATGTCTCTGGGAACTCTTATGCAGTTTACCCTGGGTATATTGTTCATACACGATCATACGGTGTTGTCATAGTGATGTCAGTCTTTGCAAGGAGACCTGTTGGAAGGGTAAGAGGCCCAGAGATGTGTTTCTCTGGCATGTTCAGGCAGGATCACACCCTCCAAACCATCCTCCAGACAGCTGGCTCCTTCCTCTCCCGTGACCTTCTCCTAGGACCTGAAGGGAGGGCTGGGAGCTGGGAAGCTGAGGAGTCTCCCTGGGGAAAAGACACTTGGATGGTCAGGGACAGGGAGAAAGGAGAGAGTTCCTAGGTGGTGGCTGGTTAGAGGGTGGGTACCTCATTCCTGGAAGCCATTAACAATCCTTTGTTTATTTCAGGTTGGAGCAATTTCCAGGAGTGGGGTCTCGTGTAGGAACTTGTGTCTCCTTCTCTTCCACAGCAGGGCCTGCCCCTCTCTGTGTTCTCCTATTATCACACTTAAACACTTTTTCTCTCAGTTACCTAGAACACCTAATCCATTTTTAATGTGCTTATAAAGCACAGAGAGCCAACTGTGTTAAAAATGAGCACTTTAAATCAAGAGTGAAACCATCACTTAAAAAAAAAAAAAGAAGAAGAAGAAGGGGTTACTACAGAGTGAATCTTCACAAACTGCTTTATTTGGTCACAGGGCCTTGGTCTGCTTCAACGATGGGAGAGCTTTATTGCATACTAATCTAATATCTAAGATTGTGCTCATCTGCTCTTCCTTCTTGCCATTTACGGTGAAAAATGTGAGGCCAGAGCACCATAAATGTTTTGCTTCTCATTTCTAGTCCCATCCTAATTTTACTTTTATGCAATGAGAATAGAGGTTAGAAGACAATTAGCAATTTTCTTCTCCCACTGTTAGCAATGCCTCTGCTTGCTTTACTAAGATAATGCCTGAACATCACTGTTTACTCTGAAAAATTCAATATGTAATATTAATGTTGTCTCAGGCTTTTTAAAGTATCATGTGTTTCTCGGACATTATGGGTATTTAGCTTCAAATGCAGAAAAACTATTAGAAAAAAGGCTTCAGAATAAAATCATAATCTCTTCGAGCAAAGCATGTCGCTAAGATGCCATTGTTAAGGGGAGGAACTGGAAGGGCGTTTAGACAGTGATTTTAAAATATCAACATTTGGCATCAAGCCATTAATAATGCCTTGATACCTTGCAACCTGAAGGGAGAGGGGAATCAAGTCAATCACTGAGAGTTTTATATTAACTTTCTCCTGTGCTATCTAATTTGTCTTGATTCAAAAGTAGATTTACTTGCAATTGCAATAGTTGCATTTACTCTTTCGGCACCAGGGAGACCAGCCAACTATCACCTCTATTATCTCCTCTGCTAAAGGCCATAGTTGGTGACAAGGAAATCTCTTGGAAAAGCCTCTCTCCCCACCCCCTTGCATTTTGGGTCCCTGGCAAATTTTGCATTAAGTGAACTCACTCTTCCTGCTTCCCCTGGTCTCTCTTACCCTCTGTGTCTCCCTTGCCCCTGTTCAGTTGCTTGGGATTTGTGCTCCTCGAGTTGGCATCTGGTGAGTTCACACCCCATTGTTGATGGCTTCAAGATACTGACACTCCTATGAATGTTCTAAGGGGACTCCATGCCTAGCATAGTACCTGATCCAAAGGAACCCATCTCTAATGGTGAATTTTTGGTCCTGGGGCAGCTACATAAAGGAGGAATTGTTCTCAGCAGTTTTGTTTTTCCAGAGTTGCTCAGTGACCCTGAAGACAGGGTCCCAATTCTTTCAGGCCTGGAACAGGAGTTCTGCCTATTTCACTATAAACAAGGCTGGTTATAGGTATAGGACACATCTCTGGGTTGTTGTTTTTTTTTAAAACGCACATTTATTGTGACTTATATTAAGGAAGGAATTTTCCAGGGAAGTGGTACCTCAAGGAACTCTTTGTTCAAGACTCAAATGTAATGAAAGGGTCTTCCCACTTATCACTGTGGCTATTTGCAGTATAGATGTTGGGGACTTTGTGCTTTTGTGCTGAGATGACTGTTCTCCTGATGACCTTGTAGGGTAAGGGGTCATCCTGTGAGTGAATGTGGCCTTCCCCAAAGGGTGCCCGGCCCAGAGGTCACCTCTTCTGGGAAAAGGCAGATCCGCAGACAGGAAACCAGAGTCTGCAAGTCCAGGACTTTGGCACCTCTCTGGTCTGCAGTTTTGTGAGTTTGGACTTCAAGGAATTTGAGAGAACGTCAGGGTCTTCTACTCCATTGAATTAGTTTTCCTACTCAGCTGGGACTTTTCCATGACATTTAGACTTTCTATTTCCTGGGGAGCTTTCTCCTTTAATCCTATGAATGCTCAAACAGAAATTACAACCCAGCCCAGGGAAAAGATGGTTTCGGGGTGGGGTGGGGTGTGAGGAATCACTGGTAGGATAGTTGTCCGAGACTGTTCAGTCTGGGACTATAATATGAACTTGTTTCATCTGGTGCTGTTTCAGGAGGTACTTAGTCCCTCTCGCTCCTTTCGTCATAAATGACTTTCCCTGAACACCCGGCAGCCTCCCTGTTGCAGTGTCCCCAGTCTGCCTTCAGGTTGCAGTCATAGGCACCACTGAATGCACATGAGCTTTCATATCGTGGTGGCTTATGGCATCACATTTCTAACCCTCAGACTCCAGCCTCTTCTCATTCCACTGGAGGAGTCTTCTCAGGCATGGACTCAATTCTTTCAGGTCTGGAACTGAGAAACCCTACTAGGATGCAGTGTATCCTTCTGTTTGCTCATAATCTTCTTCCCCTGAGAATGCCCCCATCCCTAAAAAAAAACAAAAAAAAACCTCACCAGTTCCCCCGAGGTCCCTTTGAGTCCTCCTCTTCCAGGAAGCCACCCCAAGTCTTTCCCTCCCCAGAATGCAAAGCACTTTTCCCCCAGTGATCTTTTGGCAATACATCACACACATGCCTCATGACTTACTCCAATAATCATTTTATGGTGTGGGTAATGCCCACTTCACTTACTCAGCCTTGCTAATTTTGATGCAAAGCAGAAAACTCCATCTGCACGGTAAGTCTCTGGGATATTAACTCTCTTTTGCATAATGGCTTTGATTTGGGCAGATGTTTTTTTATCTATCACCCATGTCAATATTCTTTCTTTGAAAGAAATCTGGCTGACCTTCAAAGGATGAAGATTACAGATCTCCCTGGGAAGCCTATGCAAGTGAATTCACTATCGGATTTTTTTAAGTAACAATGGAAGATAATTAAATACAGTGTAGTTGTAAAACAGATTTCCTTGTGTTCTACATCACTTCATAAAATAAGCATAATTCCCATTCTTCCATATGACTTTTTTTGGTAGCATTTTTACCACAGAATGACTCCCTGATAACACAAGTAAGAAATGTCCGGCCTGCCCTGGCTGGTGTGGTTCAGTGAATTGAGTGCTGGCCTGCAAATCTAAGGCCAGTTCGATTCCCAGTCAGGGCACATGCCTGGGTTGCGGGCCAGGTCCCCAGTGCGGGGCATGTGAGAGGTAACCACGTTGATGTATCTCTCTCTCTTCCTCCCCCACCTCTCTAAAAATAAATAAATAAAACCTTTTAAAAAAGAAAAAGAAATGTCAGTCCTCCTTCTTAATAAGCACTTGCTCTAAAAATAAGGTGAAAAGTAAACATTCCGAGATGGAAGCCGGGTTGGACAAAATGCTCTGCCATCAGACTAAAGCATGACTTTCCAGGTATCATCAGATGAAACAAACATGCAAAAAAATCTTGTTTGGGGCAACAAATGTATTGCTTAGCCAGAACCAATAAGTTAGTGTGAATAGTTTTGAATACTGTGACATTCTTGAGTCCTGTAGAACCAAACAGAAATCTACCTATCTGAGTCAATGGTAGCTTACCATTTGGTATCTGGGAATTTCTTACTTTGCTGGATCTGACCCCAAAGTATATGAGATACAGGGCAGCACCAATAACCCTATTTATATAGCTAATTGACTTAGAACGAAATAAGTCAATCATTCATATTAGTCTGGTGTGCTAATTCTAAAGTCTGAGAATTTTGTTTATTAGAACTATTAAATTTGGGACCAGGGTGGTAACAATTTCCAAAGGAGAAATTCTTATTAGAGAGAAACAATCACGTTTATTCATTCTATCGTTTATATATTTCCCAGTAAAATAGTCTCTCCAGGTTCCATATTAGGAGGATCAGAACCGTGTTCTAATGTGCCATGTTATTTTGTCTGTTTTAAAATATTTATCAAGTTAGACTTCTGGTCAAGATGGAGGCATAGGTAGACACACTTTGCCTCCTCGCACAACCAAAAGGAGGACCACAAATTTAAAAACAAGAAACAGCCAGAACTGCCAGAAAATTGAACTACATGGAAGTCTGACAACCAAGGATTTAAAGAAGAAACATTAATTCAGACTGGTAGGAGGGGCAGAGACAGGCAGTTGGGGTGGAGGGGACACAGTGGTTGGAGGACCTTGGGGTCCCACATTTGCATGTGGATAAACTGGCAGGAATAACTGGGGAGTGAGACAGACTGCACAACCGAGGGTTCCAGCATGGGAAAGGAAAGCCTCAAAACCCCTGGCTTTAAAAGCCTGTGGGAGTTGTGTTTGTGGGACAAACTCCCAGCCTCACAGGAGAGCCCGTTGGAGACAGATAGGGTCCCACAGGGTCCTAGAACATACACAAATACACCCACCTGGGAATCAGCACCAGTAGGACCCAATTCACTTGTGGGAAGCCAGGGAAGTGACTGAAAGCCAGCGGAGGGCAGGAAAAGCAGCATTGTTCCCTCTCTGACTCCTCCCCCACATACAACACCATAACACATCAAGGTGGGTTGCCCTGCCCTGGTGAATACCTAAGGCTCCTCCCCTTACAAGGTAACAGGAGCACTGAGACAAAGAAATATGGCCCAAATGAAAGAACAGATCAAAACTCCAGAAAAAATACAACTAGTGATGAAGAGATAGCCAACCAATCAGATGCAGAGTTCAGAACACTGGTAATCAGGATGCTCACAGAAATGGTTGTGTGTGGTCATAAAACAGAGGAAAAGGTGAAGGCTATGCAAAGTGAAGTAAAGAAAAATACACAGGAAACCAACAATGAAGGGAAGGAAACCAGGGCTCAGATCAATGATTTGGTACAGAAGAAATAAACATTCAACCAGAACAGAATGAAGAAACAAGTATTCAAAAAAAATGAGGAGAGGCCCAGGAGCCTCTGGGACAATTTTAACCTTCCAACATCTGAATCATACGAGTGCCAGAAGTAGAGGAAGAGCAAGATATTGAAAACTTATTTGAAAAAATATTGAAGAAATTCCCTAATCTGGCAAATGAAATAGACTTCCAGAAATCCAGGAAGCTCAGAGTCCCAAAGAAGCTGGACCCAAGGAAGCACACACCAAGGCACATCATTACATTACCCAAGATGAAAGATAAGGAGAGAATCTTCAAAGCAGCAAGAGAAAAGGAGACAGTTACCTACAAAGGAGTTCCCATAAGACTATCAGCTGATTCCTCAAAAGAAACCTTCCAGGCAAGAAGGGGCTGGAAAAAAGTATTCAAAGTCATGAAAGGCAAGGGCCTACAACCCAGATGACTCCATCCAGCAAAGCTATCACTTAGAATGGAAGGGCAGATAAAGTGCTTCTCAGATAAAGTTAAAGGAGTTCATTGTCACCAAGCCCTTATTATATGAAATGTTAGAGACTTCTCTAAGAAAAAGATGAAAAATATGAACAATAAAATGACAACTCACAGCTATCAACAACTGAGCCTAATAAACAAAAACAAACAAAGCAAACTAGAACAGGAACAGAATCACAGAAATGGCGATCACATGGAGGGTTATGAGGGGGGAAGATGAGGTGGGAGAATGGGGAAAAAAGTTACAGGGAATAAGAAGCATAAATGGTAGGTACAAAATAGAGAGGAGGAGGTTAAGAATAGTACAGGAAATGATGAAGCCAAAGAACTTATATTTATGAGCTATGGACATGACCTAAGGGGAGGAATGCATGTGGCGGGGGGTGGGGTGGAGTGGGGTGGGGGGGGCTGCAGGGCAGAGGGGAATAAAGGGGAGAAAAAAAATGGGACAACTGTAATAGCATAATCAATAAAATATACTTGAAAAAAATATTTATCAAGTTAATTTGTGGACTCATGGATGTCCTCCAGTCCACGATTTCAAGTGTTTTGTGGAAAGGCTTGAGGAAAAAATGGTAAATTTCTGTAACATAAAAAAGGAATAGACTGTTTCTGGAGCCCTGGGTTGTTTTTTTTTTGTTCAACCACATTAGTCTTTTTTGCTGACAATGACTTTGACTCACTGAAATGTGATAATCAATGACATTATACTTGTGAAGTACTCTGATAGTTTTCTTTTTAGGCAGATAATCTTAGGCAGAAACACTTGTTCTTAGTCCTTCGTCAAGCCTCTGCCCAGGGATAAAGTCACCCACAAGAACTCTGCTACAACACAAAGGGTTCCTACTTGCACAAATTACCCGGGTCACAGGTGGCTTGCCATTCTTAGTTCGCAAATAAAGTGCATCCTGATAAATTAGGTTAAAAGCAGAATGATCACAGGCTAAGAGCACCAATTCAGCTCTCAGCAGGTGCCAGTCGAAAGTGCCTTTTTGCAGGAGAAAGCCACCACCGGCTCTGCACCTGCTCCCCCGGAGTAGGGGCCAGGTATTAGAAGGGCTGCCACAGAACTGACTCAAGAAAACCACTCACGAGCCGGATGTGGCTTTGTATCCTCTGTAATAGGGGCATGTTTGTTGTCACCTCGACTATACCTAACCTAACAGTATAGACTGTATGTGAAAGGGCTCCAAGGAGCCCTATGTAATGGCTAAGTACCTGCAAGGGTGCATTATTGCTTGAATTCTATTGCGCTAACCCAACTCTGGCAGAGCTGTTCTCCACATGTCACAGGGGGATCAGAGAAAATGCAGACATTTCTCATCATTTCACTTAATAGTTCAATCTTTTTCTTGAGGTCATGCTGCAGATGAAAAGTTAAACGAGAATGAATATAATTAAGATGGGGAACATATTGAAAGAGTCTGGCAAAAAAATAAGATACTTCAATCTTCTTATTCATCAGATTTAGAAGTGGCTGGGAAGTCTATCTGTAAACTGTGAGGGGGGCTGTGCTCAACAGAAAGAGAACACTGGAAGGTCGTGGGGATAGAAATACAGCTGGGAAATTAAGGCAGGCACTCAATGCTCTGAGGGAACTGGTTTTCTCTTCCCCGTAGTCATCCTGACACGGTTCGCCTGAGGTTCAAAGGTTATTGCAGATGAACAAATAATGACGATGACACCAAACCTGGTGAGAGAAATCATTGCAGTATTTGGGAGAGGAAGTTATTTCAGGGCTGTATTTCAAGGAGAAAGGAAAGTTATGGTGTGCATGGGTTTGTCTTTGGCTAACTAGGGGACAGGAATGTGTGTGTGCATTTCCTGTTCCTGCTTCCTTAACCGACACCCTCGGGGCATCTCTGGCTCCTGGGGGGCAGGGGCTCTCTGCTGCCCTCCTTTAGCCTTCTTAATCATGACTGTATGGCACCTGCCCCATGGAGGAAACAGCTGTCCTATAGGGATGGGATTGGGGCTGTAAGAGTTTACCGTAGAGTGTATTAAAGTAAGGGAGGAGGGTCACAGAAACGAGTTTTGAAAGGCTGCTTGGCATCAGTGTTGACTTAAAAAAAGTTTCTGATCTCACATGTTTGTTTTTGGGTCCCTGTTTGGGAGGATCTCAAACCCTTGGGAAATAATCAAAATTACAGAGTGGATGGAAATCACCTCTTCTTACCTTATTTGAAAGACTCATGTACACTTGAGAGAAACAATTTTTTCTAGCTCTGGAGTATATAATAAGAAAATATTATTATTTTGTTTTTGTTTATTACTATAATCATGCAAGATCATTTTAACATTTACTCTTTATTGTGTTGTATGAAGTACCTATGTAATGCAAGTATGTACTGTACTAAAATACCCATATTTCCAAAGAACATTACGTGGTGTAGCCCACAGTCTCTGCAGAAGCGTCATGAGTAACCTGTGCCTTTACACTTGTCAATCCATTGGTGGCTGCTATGAACAGTTTAACAGGTGAAGAAAAAAGAAAATAAAGCTAAAGTATGAATACACTTTTCCATACACATACGCAGCTTACAATGGAACCACAATGGAATCAAGTCAAATGACAACGTTTGCTGTAGTATCTATAAAATGTAGACTCTGCAATAAAAAGCCAAAGGCACATAAAAATATATTTTAACTTTAAAAATAACTTAGTTACAGTAACACTTTGCTTGTGTCTTACCAACATGTCGCCAACAGTCAAAATTCCACAAAATCAACATATTATATAGAGATATATAAGAGCTACAAGAAAAACCCCCAAACCCATAAAGTTGTTCAAATGTGAAAGCAGAGAAAAGTTTTAACATTGAAGAATCTGCTGTGGTGAGCCCAAACAACACAATATAGAAAAGAGTCTAGAAAAAAAGGCTTAGGTGTTAAATAAATTTTGACTTCCTCTTGCTCAGAAAATGCCAGAGTGCTGTCAGGTTCCTCCCTGTGACTCAGCAGCCCTTCGTAGTTAGTGCCCGTCCTGGCCGAGCCAGGTTGCTGTGTGTCTACAAACAAAAAGTGTGGGCCGAGCATCAGCCATGCCTGCTGAAAATGGGTTCTGATCGACCCACTTCCTCTTTTTGCCAGGACACGTCTTTTTTTTTTTCTTTTCTTGAAGTGTTTTTGCAAATAGGGTACAGAAGGTAAAAAAATACTTTGTAGGAACATTATTTTAGAAAACCCATCACAGAACTGCAAACATAGCCAGCGAAGCTCTTCTTTGCGAAGGTGGTTCATTGTCTTTGGGTGGGTTTTAGTTAGTTTGTTTGTTTTTTGATACCTTTTATCCCAAAGAAATTGCTGGAGGTGTTCTGTTACTTATTTTTATCCATGACATTCAGCACCTCATCCAAAAATGAGGGCCCAAGGTCGAGCTGCAGGGAGAGGAGGGAGCCTGTGAGATCAGAGAGGGACCCCTCTGATTTAGTCTTTTCCTTGACGAGCTCGCACGGGGTGGGATGGTCAAACATGTCCTCAGCCGGCCAGTCGGGGTACTGTTCGGAGAGGCTGGAGGAGTGGCTGTCCCTGCCCTGGCTGGACTGCGACGCGGACCCGCTGGAGCCCCACGAGACATCTCCCTGGTGGACTCCCCTGTTCTCCAACAGACTGCTTTTCTCAGGAGCCTTTTCCTCCATGACAGGCTCACAACTAAGCCGGGGCAGCTTTGCTGGCCCAAAGGACTCCTGTTTGGAATTAAATGTCACAGGTGACAATAAGGGTAACATGAGTGCTTGGGACCCTCCAATGGTCGGGAGGGAGATGGCATTTTTGAGCACAGGGGAGGGCGTTTCTGTGAACACAGAGTCGGAGGTGCTGTTGGCCCGGAAGAACTCGTTATGCCCAGGGAACTGGCCCAGGTGTGCTTTCTCCTGGTTTCCAGGTAAAAGCTCATAGTTTCCTTGAAGAAAGGAAATATCTCCAAAGACGTCGTGCTGGCCCTCTTTGCCGATGTGAATGGTGTGGCGAAAGTCTCCGAGGGGAGGACTGATCATATCAGGAGACAGAATGTCCCTCAGTTTAAATTTCTTTCCTTTCTTGTTATTGGCAGCTTTCAGGTAAATTGGGGTCTTGGCTGGCATTTTGGAATTTGAGAATGTCACTTTTGCAAAAGGGAAAAAGGGCCACTTTCTTCACAGAGGTTATATGTTTCCGACAATACTTTCTGATAGGAACTGTCACACCATTTTCCTCAAGTAGCTTCAGAAGTGGCCGTGAAAGGAGGTGTGAAGGTTGGAGGGGCCCTTCTGAAGTTACGGCCAAGTGGGGCTTTCTGATGAGCTGGTTACAACATCCAGTCCCTTCCACAACATGGAGAAACCTGGAAAAGAAACCAAAGTGGGTTAGAATCACCTGACCCTTGAAGGCACCCTTGGGCAGGGCTGGTTCCCATATAAAGCCAAGTTTTGTTGTGTTGTTTCCCTCCATGGAGCAGGATAAAAATGTAAATCTTAACAAGGGTCCGTGAATCTTAGTCATACATCAGGGGGAAAAAGGGGAAAAAAAGAAGAGAAAGAGAGACATTAAAAAGCCCCAAACCTATGTCATCAGCTCTTTTAAACATGGCCATGAGAAGAATTTCCTAGGCATGTCTAAGGCTTTAGTTTTTTCCCTTTATTATAAGAACTCTGACAACATGCGACCAGAGTGATTTAGGCTCCTTACATACAACTGGACTTGCTGTAAAATATATTTTCTCTTTTGTTTTGGCATTCACACCAGCAAGACCAATATTATTTTGTTAAGTTTTGTAGATAAACAAAAGTTAATGAAATAAAATGAATAGTCCTATAAGGGGCTAGAAATATCATTTACTAAGTAACAGTGACTTATATGCTAGTGTCTAACAAAATCTTAATGAAAAGCATTCTTACAGATGAGAACACTCTAGAGTTCAAAGTAAAAAAGACAACAATGTAAAAAAAAAAAAAAGACACTCTTTCTCAGTAACATACAGCCAATGAGTGGAAGAGCAGGAGCTAGAATCGAGCTGTGGTAGAAAGAACTGTGCTGTCCAGGGTGTCAGGATTCGGAGGCATTCTGAGATGGAAGAAAAAGAACAAATGTGCTTCTTGTCAAAGAAAAAAGTGCGATCATACAGAATAGATTGGGTCTTCACTTAGAAATACTTTGATACATTTGCTGGTATGTTTGTATCCTCTTCCTGTGGCAGGGAGAACACCCAGGGAGCCCTTGATCTGCCCCCCCAGGTGTTAAAGCCTTTGTGGGCGGAACCTGTGATTTACTTCTAATCAACAGCAGAAGGCAAAAGTGATGGGATGCCACACCTTAATTAGGTTCCATTATAACAGATCCCATCTCAGCAAACTGGAAGGGGGACTCCCTTCGGTGGTTTTGAACCTGGCCGAGAGGGCCGGTGGCGGTGAATTCTGCCAATAACCTAAGGGAGCCTGGGGCTGGATCTTTCCCCAGCTGAGCCTCCCATGAGACTACAGCTCAGACACCTGGTTCCCATCGCGAGGAGACTATGGAGCTAAGCACTGCCCACATTCCTGACCTGCAGAAACTGTGAGACATTAAATGGGTAGTGTTGTAAGCCACTACACTGATGGTAATCTGAAAACTAACACGGCCTCCCGGCCCAGGCAACATGACTGAGATTGGAGGTGATGAGCTACAAGGTTTGGGGGCTCTCGTTGCACAGAGGAGAGCTCTTCACCCTTGAAAAGAACCCTCCAACTCTTCCATCCCATCAGCCGATAAGGAAGAGCTACGATCTCTCCCGCTGTGGGAGTTCCTGCAGTGGCTCTGCCTCCATCCCTTCCTGGCTGCTGAGCAAGTAAACAAATAAATACTCTGTGGGGTGGGTTAGACGGCGGCCTGAGGAGAGCCGCACTTGCTCTGTAGCAGCTGAAGGCTGGCTTATGTCTGCCCCATCATTCTTTCCTTTCAGCAAGAGTTTTAAATTCATTTCCCTGTAGCAGGTGGTGAGAGCCGCGCTGCAGCACCCACGGGCAAGGTGACAACTGGCTCTGTCGGGGAAGCCACTTACACTCAAAACTGAGAGGGCAGGGACGCTGAGCTGGAGAGACAAATCCCCATGAGGCTGCAGGAGAGGTTTTGCACCTAGAATGGGCCAACCTTGGAGCTGCCAAATAGAACCCTACAGCAACTGTGCCTCGGTTTCTCTTTAGTCCCAACTAAGGCACTGGTTCCAACTCCCTGAAGTACTGCGTGTGGCCACCTGGACAGGCCTGGGGGTCTACTTGCCCACTTTAGGTTAGAGACACATGAAGACACTGTTATTCAAAGGGACACTTGATATAGAGTGAGAAGACGGGAGCCCAACCCCCTAGGAAGACATTCTCTCTCATTGTTGTAACTCTCATCCGGGTCTTGCAGCAATAAAAAGTTTAAACACTGGGTCTTCCTGCTTCTACCTCAGAAGTTCCTTCCCCTGTAAGTGCACCACAGCCTAGGGCGCCTGCCACCCAGGGGTGGCTAGCATTGCCCTCCTGCCAGCCGGGCCCAGCGTCACAACTGCCTACAGGAGCAGCTGGGGGGGGGGGCGTCTTCTGCAGAAGCTGGGGGCAGCCCTGAGGGACAGCTGCCCACTGAAGTCCTCCCACACACGGCCGGGAGGGCGGCTTCCATGGAAAGATATAGTGTGTCCACCCCCACTCAAGGGCATGCGAGGGCTGGCTGCCTGTGGTCAGCTGGTGCTGCCAGGGTTATGCAAGGCAGAAACTGAGGCAGACAATACCACCTTATTTGGACAAATGAAAGGCCCTAAAGTTGCAGGGGCCCGAGTGTAGTTTTCTGCCTCTCTCACAGGATTGCTCACATTCACAGGTTATTTGAATGACTGGGCTGAC
The DNA here is from genome assembly GCA_004026545.1 of Mormoops blainvillei. Lineage (NCBI taxonomy): Eukaryota > Metazoa > Chordata > Mammalia > Chiroptera > Mormoopidae > Mormoops > Mormoops blainvillei. Next base: position 538,725 of record PVJD01000071.1, read on the forward strand.
TGGGGACGTGGAGGAGGGACGTGGGAAGGGGGGGAGAGAACGCTTGCTGTGCTCAGAAGGCTCCAGGAGGAACGCCCAGCCCGCTGTCCCTGCCTGGCCACGGGCACGGCAGGCTCCTTGGCAGAGGCTTGCTCAGCCTGCTAGAAGCTGGGCTTTAGGTCAGTGGCTTGGACCCAAAGGTGGCAAGGAAGTGACAAAATACAGAGGAAAAAAGTAAGGCAAGGGCTGGTGAGTGCGGGCGCAGTGAGCTGCTGGCAGTGGCTCTGGGGAGCGGGGGAGGGAGGGAAAACCTTAAAAGGCGTTTTTCTTTCTTTCTCTAAATATTTACATAGTGTTTACTGCATAATAGGGACATAGGCTTCTAGATTTTGGAAACAGTAATTTGTATGGAACTCCTGCTCTGTGCCTTGCTAAGAGCTCCCAAATACACGGGATGTTTTTAAAAAGTGGAATGGAGGCAAAAATGTCAGCTTGAAATGTTTTCGATGTGATATGGGGGAAATATCTGAGCTCTGACCCAAACCGCTGGATCTTATCTGTTATCTTTCTCCTCCGGCTCATGGCCAACCACGCTGGATCCCGGGAGAGACAAGCTAATGGTATCTTACGCTGCTTCCGCCCCTCCATTCTGAATACTCCGGGCTCCCTCGCTTATCAGCCCGTGGGCCTCCATGCCCGCTTCCTCCCGGGCTGACTGCTCTCTCAGTGCCCTCCCTGCCATCATGCATGCAGAAACCCAAGGGGTAGTTTCTTCACTGCCAACAAAGTGGCTGGGCCTGGAAGAGCATGCGTGTGCATCTCCTGGGACACCGACACTGAATTCCGCAGAAAATGTTTAGGGACTGGGCACTGTCCCAACCTTTGACATGTACGAACTCACTCACAAGAACTTATTAGGCTGCCACCGTTCATTTCCCCATTTTACGGCCGATGTACTGAGGCACAGACACTGAGTCGCTGTGCCAAGGTCATGTGGCAACCAGGTACTAAGCCAAAGGGCCAGACTCTAGAATTTGAAGTCTTGACACTTAATGAGCACACTCCCTGGGGATTCAGTCAGCTCCCAAATTATGGAGGAGAAGCATTGAAAAGCCTGTTTGAGACACAAGTGTGTGGTAAGACACTGGGTGATGATAAGGGCGGGGAACAGGCCTAACCTCCGTGGAAGGCAGTTGAGCAATAGCTCTCGAAACTGCGAATGTCATGCCGTGGGCCCGGGAATTCCACTTAAGGACATTTATGGAGATTAATTCAACGTACATATTTGGGAAATCTTATGTGTGCAAAGTTATCCATCCAGCAGAGCTTACAGCAGCGTAGAGCTGGAAAGAACCTAATTGTCTATCGATATATAAATTAAGGTGAATCCAGACAAAAGAACATTACATGGTTCTAAAATATAATGAAACGGCTCTTTCTCTGCTGACTTAGAAAGAGCTTCAAAGAAATACATCTTCCAAGGAGAAAAAGGTAGATGCACAAGGGTGTCGACACGCTTGCACTGGCACTTACGTCTGTGAAACACCTCTGAGGGCACACAAGGAACGTGACTGCCCACAGGAGGGGGGGGTGGTGGAAGGGGATGAGGGTGAGCGAGAAACTCGTCGCTGAGTAGCCTTCTCTGTTTTTGGATTTTCGAGTGAATTATGAAGTAGTTACTTTTTTTAAAAAAAGATAAATAAATGGGGTTACTTAGGGCTCAGATTACACTTTCTTACAGAGCTGATTTTATACACAGGTCCTGAAAAACCTAATGAACCTATGAGTTACTGTCACAAGGACACTGGAGGCATGGCTAGCACAGGGTGTCCATGTGGAGGGACGCACAGGCAGCTGGAGGCCTTGGAGCTGAGGCACACTGTCTCTGTTTGGAAGGTGGCCAGTGACACAGCTAGGCAACATTTTATGGCAGAATGGTCCTCAATGCCACAAAAACAAAGCCCTGTCCCTCCTTGCTTTTTTCAGAATAGGAGGTTTGGGCTCCAGGCTGCTGGTGGGTGACCCCCGTGGCAGTAGACGGAGTGAGGAATGAATCAGAGTGGGAGAGCCTGCATCCGGGGGACACTCCAAATGTTTGCTCTTTGCCCCCAAGGAAGCAGGACAATCTTGTCATGGTAGTGGAGGAAGAAGAGGGAAGGAAGAACTAAATTCGAAGAGCTTACAGGACAGAAACAAATTGCGAGAGCAGAACTGGAAAGCGAGCCCTCGTGGGTGTTTCGTAGGCCAAATGATCTCTAGTCTTGTGTTTCAGCCGGACTTGACCCATCCGTACTGTGCCATCCTAGCGTGTTGCCTGCCCACACTCGGGTCTCTCCTGTCCAGCTTTCTTCCATTGCCGTAATTCCTCTACTCCTACAACCTTCCTCAAATTGAAATAAAAAAAGGAAGGGGGGAGGGAGTGAAGGAGAAGGGAAGGAGGGAGGGAAAAAGGAAGTAAGGCAGGGAGGGAGAGAAGAAGAAGAGAGAGAAAGAAGTCTTCCAATGTGTAGCCTTTTCTCAAACCGCCCCCTCCCTTTCACCTTGAAACCTGAACTGTCCACAATCCTTAATCCCTTTCTCAGAGTTCTTGGTTCAATGTTTGCTCCTTTCTCCTAGATGACACTCAAGATAACAGTCACCTGGGAAATTAGATGCCTCTGAAAACAAAGGTCCCAGTTCCTGGCACTGGAGAGAACAGATTCCCCAACCAAGGGGTTCAATTCCCCAGTCAATTGCTTGTCACCTTCTATCAAGGTCAGAAAGAATGTCCGGCAGATGTGTGGTCATGGAAGTCCAGCTGTAAATGCAGATTCCCACTTAGAGAGATTTGTGGGAAATCCAAGGTTTCCAAGACACCAAAGGGCAGGACAGGAAGTTAAAGCCACAGTTTTGATAAGAAAGACAAAGCGCCCATGGATATTCCTGCCCTAGGCTAGCCAATTCCAGTTTCTTACCGGTGACTGATTTAAGTGTGACAGCATTCATTAGAGAAATCACCTCAGCAATAATAATTCAATGAAGGAAAAACAGAATTGTTTCATTTCTTTGTCATCCTTTTGGTAAACAGAGTGTTGCTGAAAAGACCAAAACAGGGCAGTGGCCTTGAGGCAGGGAAAAACAAGGGGATATGACAAAGTGACACACCAAAAATTCAGTTCCTCAATTACTTAAATTGACTGTATTGGCAAGTCACAGGGGTCTGAAAAAAAAAAACCCAAAAACAAAGAGATTGAGGTTTTCTCAAAAATTCCATTTATTTTAAGAAAGGAATGTTTGGTTTGTCTACTATTTGTTTTTAGATCATTCTTAGCGCAGAGAGAGGATGAAAAATGTTTTGCATCCTGCAAAATAGGTTGCAATGTTAATTTAAAACACACGTGTTATAAACAGGGGCAGGTGGAGGGAGGGGGTATATTCACCCTGAGGGATCTGCAGGCCAGTTGCTTTTCTTCCACTTGCGGGAAGTGGGCCTGCACCGGACTTCCCTTTTCTTGCTTAGTTGTCACGTCCCTCAAGGATATCCTAGCTTCTGATCCCTTTTCAGGATCTCGGCATTTTGTACTGTGCCCTTCTTCCTAGCACCAGGACCCGGCACCACTGCACCATCTGTGCCCCAAGCAACTGTACTAAATTATTCCTCCAACAGTGCCAGGGAAGGATGACTAGGCGGCCAAGAACCCTCTACCACCTACCTCCCCACCCTAAAGCATATCTGGAGTATTTCTCTCTGCTGCCAACAAGAGGTAAACAATTCCACCGTGATAAGCCCTGGAAAACTGCATTTGACCCTGGGCACCCCACTTCAAAAGAAAGAAAGGCTACCTGGAACATGTTCCGACGTGTTCTGAGGGGTCCCGGCAGAGGCAAAGGAACTTGGTTGTGACACATGAGGAACAGCTGAAGGAGTATAGCAGCTTCAAGAAAGCCCAGATACAGAGGGGGCATGAAGCTTCAGGGATCTGAAAGAGTCACTTCACTGTAATGCAAAAGGCTTTAGCATTACTGAGCAGAAGCTACGGGGAAGCAGACTTTGGCTCCTCCAAAGAAGAGCCCAGGTTTCTGGAAAGATGGAATGGTTTGCCGTGGGGAGGGGGAATGAATGAGGATGAAGGTCTCACGGGAGGCAGCAGCCTTGACTCTCTGAGCCTACCCAATGGTTCACCGCAGGTGGTACTTACATACCTGTTCATTCTGAGTCTTCTTTAAGGGACCGCTACCACTGTTCATTCCCTTATGTCACATTCACCTATAAAAATGTTCACAGACTTCCCCTAGAAGACTTTCCATTTGAAGATAGCTGTGTTTTTCCTAACATAAGGATGACCAGCCAGCCTTCGGTATCAGAAACAGGAAAATATTACTACGATAAGGGCACTCATGCCAGCCCTCGGCAAACCTCTGTGGGAGGGCTCCTCAGAGTCATCCAAAGAATTTTAAAATTAAAGAAACAAAATCATAGTATTAGAAATTCAACATTGAACTCCCATGAAAATCTAAGACAGAAATAAATGTCACTAGAGAACATCCAGTGAATAGTATCCTGAAGATGCTTCTCATATTTTCAGTCTGTTTTACTCCACCCATGAGAAGATAAGATGTCTTTTCTATTTTTAGATTCTCATCCTCTCCTCTTATCATCTAAACTGAAGACAGAACTATATGCCCTAATACTGTAAAACTCCATTAGCTCAGGTCCCAGCTGCCTAACTGTCATGCAAATGAACTTGCAGCCTGACCCGGCAGGCTATATTTTATAGACCCACTCAGAGAATCTATGATATATCCCACCTTCAATGATCTATAAATAGGCTTCTCATTAATGATTCACCTATAGTTTGCATTTACTTTTCTTTTACAACTGATTATACAGAAACCCACAAATGCCATATGGGAAACTCACTACTAATTTGCATACACTCTTTACATTTATAGGATCTGACTGCACTATTTGAAAAAGACTTTTTAGAAGCAAAATTGGAAGACAAAACATCCAGCTCACAAAATACTGAGCCTGTACTTTTGTAGAGAGGCCATCACGCTCTTTCTCCCTATTAAAGTGAGCTATTAGGGAAGGACTCAGTGTGAACATTGATCCCTGGCGGGAGGACCGGCCCTCTCGAAATGCCCGGCTCGCTCATCATGAGGAGCTGTACACGGGCTCAGTCAGAAGGAGCAAGGCAGGCGCTCTAGTCCGGCAGACAGGAGTCTAATGAGGCCAAGACTGTGAACTGCTCCCACGCTTCCATAACGCATGGGTCCCGCTTGATCTGTGAGGCTCCAAGGACCATATCGGTACAGGAAGGGAACCTGAAGTTTTCAGCATTATTCAATCAGGATAGTCCTTCTAAACTCTGCTCAAAAGAAAATAACTTGTAAAGTTGCTTCACTGCTCACAAAAATAAATAAATAAATAAATAAAATCTGTCAGCAATTATTCTCTGAAAACTCCAGCTCCAGCAACAGTAATATCAAATCATCCAAAATAACAGGTTTGTCAGGTGTCCAGAAATTCAGGCTATGGTCACTTGGTCCATATCACCATAGAAAGTAAAGTTCCTTGTCCTTTGCCTTTATAGCATATCCTCAAATGTAGGCTCCCTGAATACTCTATGTCCCTAGTGGGGTGAAGAGACAGATAATGGATTTCCAATGCTATTCTCCCATCCTGCGAGGCTCTCATTCACGTTCGCTCAATGGGCTGAAACATGGCTTCTCCGCCTCTCACCTGCCACTGGGTATGTTAGGAAATGGCTGGTGGCCATTCCACTCGCAGTCCACTTCCATGGCAGGCTCCCCTGTGTTATCTGGACACAAATATTTGTCCAATGAGTGAGTGAATGTTCCCTCAGACTAGGCTGAGAGCGCTTCTATGAACATGAACTGGGTCTTATCCATCTTTTTGCCTTCCACAACACATGGCACACAATGAACTTAAGACGTGTTTGAATCCCTAACCCCTGCTCGACCTTCCATTGTGAGAGATGAGGTGGTTCGCCCCCAGATACCAAGTCCAAGTCCGAGTCCACAGGAGCTCCTCTAGAAAGCTGCCAATTTGAAATGCCTGACTCTCTAAAGAATTTACACTGTGAATAGTAATGGCTAACATTTCAGTGCTTTACTGTGGGCCAGGCAGTGAGTACTGGAACAAACCTTTTAGGGAGCAGTCTTAGATCAAGTCTTAGGTCAATCAGCCCAAATGTGGGGAAGCTGGGATTTCAGCTGCGGCTGGACTCCAGTCTGTGCTCTTAACTGCTGCTGACTGGTAACATGAGGGCTGCCATGGAGGCTGGTTGATAATAGAATGGCCATTCCAGGCTATCTGTCTAGAAGGCTGACAGCACCAACAGGAAATAATACACCATGATCTCAACATTAATGAGAGGCAGCGGTGATACAATGACCTTGTCAGGAACCAAGAATGAGTAAAATGGTCCCAGACACCAACTCCTCCAACTCTACCTTCGGAAATCTTTTCAGTATTTTTGCTCTTGTCAAAAAGAATCTCAAAAGGAATTTGACTTTACAGAAGAGAAAAGCCAAGAGATTAAAATTTTGAAGTAACAAAAGCCCCCCCCCCCCCAGTCTCAAAGAGAAAAACAAACATCCTGTTCTTAGAAAAGAGCCTCAGTGCTGTTAATTCTTTCCCCAGAGGAAGCACGTGCAGGGGGCTGCGTATGGTCACAGGGCTTGCTCAGGGGACAATGGCTCCCTTTCCTCCTTATGGACACTTCCCTTCCCTCCTACCTTTCTGAAACTCAGGACCCTGTGTTCCTTACATGGTCCGTCCTCCTGCCTTCTTACCATTGACTCCTATTCAAAACATCCGCCAAGACTGCTCTAGTCACTTCCTTCCTGAAGGGATTCATTCTCTGACTCACCTCGGGAAATTCAGGCTCCATACTGCCTTGCTTGCGGGTTTTCTGAGGGCTCCTGTAGAGCTGATATTTTTCTGTTAGTTCCCCGTCCTTTGTTTTTGTCATTGTATGTCTGATATCTCCAGGTAAGTGGTGAGCTCAGTAAGAATTAGCAGGCAAGGGGGCTATATGTAAGACCTATTGATAAAAATCACTTACAGAGCCTCTTCTTGGGCTATGGACACAAGAGCCCCTAAAAGTTTCTTGAACAAGCCCTTTTAGTTTTTCCTCTGCCCATCCCTTAGAACAAGGGTCTACAAATTACTGTAGGTGGGCTCTAGTATATGCCTCCTGTACTCCCCTCCTCTTGGTAAATGGCAGAAGCCACCCAAAGTCAAACCGCGTTGTCATCAGCTCCTGGTCCTGCCTTACTTTCCAAGCCAAGCCCCATCATTATGTCCGCTTCTCCATCCTGTTGCCTCAGCCTTGGTTGCGGCCCTTGTGGTCTCTCTCCTGCACAAAGGCTTTTGCCTCCCCACCTGTCCCCCAGCCTCCAGCCTCATCTCCTTCCAGTTTATCTTCCACTCTGTATCAGAGGGGGCCATCTAGCACTTTCACCGGCAGTCTCACCCTTCTGGCCAGGAGATAAGATGCCTGATGAGGTTCACACTTCAGCCATCTTGGACCCATCTACCCTTACAGCTCTACCTCTGGCCAGTTCCCCCAAGGCCTCTTACACTTGTTTATATCTCATACCTACCAACTACGACACCATAGTGCAATCACTACTTGTCTCCCCCACTATATTGCCTTCTTCAGATGATAGACAATGGCATTTAATTCACAGTTGGTACTGAATAAATGTTTGTTGAATGAATGAACAAGTGGGCACGTTTGAATGAGATTGCCTTGAATTCCTTCCTCTTCAACCGTACCCTGTCCTCTTGGAAATGCCAGGTCGAGTCTTTCTATGATTCCTACATGAAACAGCTAACTAAATAAAGTAATTTAACAAGGTGTTGCAACCTCTTCTCTTGTGGCAAAGGCTTTCTCTAATTTTTCCATTTGTAAGACACTTTAACCTTTCTCTAACCATGTAATGTAAGAATTTAACAGCCTATCCAAGCAAGCCACAGTAATTCTACAGGCTCTTACAGATCTTTTACATTAAGGTAAAGAATATTTGTTGATCTGAAATAAAAATTACTCTATCCATGACTGCAATGTGCAAATAGAGTCTTAGAAAGACAGGCCAGAAAAATTCCACAACACATTACCCTGAATGCAGACTTAGTAGTTATATGTACGTCGCCCTTGGAGAATGAGGTCCCCAGGAACAATAAGCTTGCTCTCTTGACCTACCTTTTAAAAGAAAGTGAGTTAAGAGGGGAACTTGGATTATCTGGCACAAGAGGTACAAGGAAAACTCAAGAAACTCTAATGGACATTCTATGGAAAGGATTGTTTTCAACATCAATGTCTGACTAGCACAGATTAGGTACTTAAAGGAAAACATCTATCGCATGGATGTCTGCATGGGCAAACAGAACTGTTCTAGGCCTCAGGGAGGAAAGCACTGGGCCAAAACTTTGACCAGCCCTGTAGGGTCCTTGCAGAACTCCAGACACATAGGGGTGCCAGCTATCTCCTGTGTAAGTGGAGATTATTATTGCCCCAAACCTGCCTATCTCACCGGTGATTGTAAGAGCTGAGGGGGAAAATCTTCATACCAGTAAAGTGCTAAGCAAACACAAAGCATTAGCTTTATCCCAAATGAAGAACCAGAACATCTACTGAAATACTTTATTTTGTATAGTATTTCAGTAGATGTTCTGAAGAAGGGGAACCATTCTAATTGCCACAATAACCACTTCCATTTTCTCCTTAAATGTTGCCGATCATTAAAATGCTTGTAGATGGGGCTCAAATGGTTTCATGTCTGTCCTGTGAACAATCTCCAAAACTGGAAGGGATTCCTACCCTCCAGTTTGATCAGAGGGCGATTCCTTCTGTCAAGAGAGCTCGAGGCTAACTTCTATACCCCTACAAGCTTCCTTTATTTCCAGGTGCAATTCCTCCAGCCTTGAGAACAAATGGGACCTCTTTGAGTTAGGAAAATTACAATCAGCCATTATTGGTCAGAAAAAGAAAAGTTTAAGGGCATATGGTTAAGATTCATGGGGGCACGGGGAGAGGCTAGATAGGAGAAAGAAGTCGAAAGTGACTCAGAGTTCATCAGGTTGAAGGACGGGAGGCCCATCACAGGAAGCTTCCGCACTGAGTCTGAGATTGGTGTAGGGATGCCGTAGGGACGGGAAGGAGGGAAAGCAAGTGAGCATCCTGCACTAGGAGTGGAGTTAGCTTAATAAATATCCTCGATTCCCTGTCCCCAATTTAAGGTAGCACCCCTTGGTATGTGCAGGTAAACTACATGTACACACAGAGAGATGACACAGTTAGAGACGTATGCTTAAGATTTATTTTAGTTTAATATGACAAAGTATTTTTGGACAGTGGTTCCTCAAACTGTGCTCCCTGGAACCGTAAGGGGTCAAGGAGGGCACCTCTGGGACACTGGTGAAGGGTAGGAAGACTTCGAGAAGTAATGCCCACCTCTCTACCTGTCCCCTCCCTCGTCTTTAGCCAATGAAATTCTGCCAGTATCTGTTAATATACTGGGATTAAAAATTTCTTTGTTTTCCTTGGCCTGAATGAATAAATAAACAAATGAAAGAGAACTAGGCCAAGAAGGAAAAACCATTCATTCATTCTCATTCTCTCTCTCAGACTCTAGGACCTCGGTTTTGTCATGTCAGAATGAGAGTGGGGCTGAAATAAGGACCTGTCTGTCCACCATGAAATGTCAGGGTTCTATGGTTATACACATTTGCAGAAACATCAGCTTCTAGGGAATTTTAAGAAAAAAATGTAATACTTTCTAACAAAGTTAAGACTGTCCTTAGAATCAAAATACTTTTTGCCAGCCTTTTTCACTGTCTCTGCTCATCCTTCTTGGTACTAAATTAAGGGCCCAGGGCAATGCCAGTGACTGTCTCTGGCATCCTCTTTCCTCATCCACAGAGACGGTAACGGTGAGTGTCTTCCTAGGGGGAGACAACACACATACACTCCTACTGGGCACTGAGCTTACAATCAAGGGAAGGGGCAATTATTACTAATTCTTGCAAAAAACTAGAGCGGTATAAGGAACAAGACAGGCTGAAATCTCAAAGTGGGTATTACTTCCAATTTTATTCTTTTAGACATTGGGATCTGAACACCTAAACAGATTATTTTAAATATAGTGTGAAAATTCCCCAAGTGTTCTGGTTCCAAGCATAATTTCCCACTCTGAGGGGGAAAAAAATTGAACTGGAACGAGGCCACTATTTTATCCCACATGCCACCCCTGCGATATCTGGCTGTGGAGCCCCACCCAGCAGGCGAGCCCACAGCCTCAGGGCGTCTTCATGTGAAGACGGAACAAAAGCCACCCATGAGCCTACACTTTCACTCAGTGAGAAGCAGGTTTTGGAGACAGCTTTCCATGTGCCTTCATCTGGCCCCTCGCTTGTCACTCACATTCCACATCGAGTATCTACAGAGGGTCTGCTAAGTGCGAGATGCTATTCTAGGCATTGAGGCTCCAGCTATGATGCACTTACACAACTCACATCCAGCGTAGACAAATGCCCCAAAAGTACGCCAGTCAGTGGCTCCCACAGTCATGGCTGAGGATTCCAGGCGAGCACTGGGAAGCACAATGACCCTTACTCTCTTCAGCACCTGGGTTTCCCAGACTGCGCTCTAAGAGGACCCACGGTACCAGGCCACCACAATCCCACCTGGGCACAAGAAAGCGGCTGTGGAGGCTGCAGCTGCCGGGCAAAGACTTTGAGGAAGTTCTGGTGGAGGTTTGATTTTCAGAGAACCTTAGACGATCATTATCAGGAGTGTCAAACCGCTGGAGGTGCCTCCCCTTGAATTGGAATGTTTTGTAGCCTGGCAAGGAAGAACTTTACTATGCTAGAACTTAAGTAAGCTAGGTAAGTGTTAACAATTTCTGGCTTGACAACACTAAGAGGAGACATGGTCAGAGGCAAAATCAGATAATATGGCTAGGACTAGATTGTTCATCTTTTCATTAAGTCCTACTATAAAAAAGAGGAATGCCAAGATTACCTAGGCTTAGTCCCTACTCTGAGGGAGCCAGTAGTCTAACTAGGTAGCCACAAGTGTCAATAAACAATAGTTTAAATGCCAGTAAATGCTACAAAAGGCACGAGACACTATAGAAACGCCTTGGGTACAAGGAAGCAGTAATGGAATTAAAGCAGTAGAGATCCAGGAGAAACTCCATCCCTTTCCTTTTCATCCCCAACTCTCTTGCTCCCCAGGTTTCTAGGAGGGGACAGAGGCCGCCCAGAGAAGGGCAGGGATGTGCCTGGTGACGTAGCTGGCGGGGGAAGGTCTTCGAGCCTCACCTCCAGCTGTGTGAAAAATCACTGTTATGTGTCTGAATTGACCCCTGGCAGAGAGTTTTTTAAAATAAATAAATAAAAAGGAAAAGAAAGCAAAAATATTCCAAAATGGCAAAGCCACAGTTCACCAAAAATGCCTTTGCTTGTTTAAAAATGTGTGTAGCCTAAGTGATTATAATGGATTTGAACAGAACAGGTCTTTTTCAGCTAAACACACAGCGATCTATCATGGGCGTGATGTGTCTACAAATAGGACCTTCAAGCTGTCACCAGAACATGATGGATTCCCAACCGTGTAAGCTGTCTAAACAGAGGCCTGGCTTTGAAGTCCCCTGCCTTCCATACTGGCTCAGGCTGCTCTGCCAGAGATCTGCGCTGGTCTGCTTTTTCAACCCAGGGTTTTACATTATTATTATTAGCAAGGCTAATAGGTGCCCCTGTTCCTGGCTCACCGGATCTAGAGTTAAAGATTATCTGAAATCATCTAGGACCAAATACCTCATCGCAGAAATGAGACAGTGACCCTGAGAGGTCAGTTACAACTTGGGTCAGAGCTAAGGCCAGTCCCCACGTGACTGTCTTTATTTAATTCTGCATTAATTTGATCAAAAGCAGGACGATGGGGTATTTGCTGACATCTTCTAGTGTGTTCCTATGGCTCCATTCTTACACACCTGGTGGCTCTCTAAAATGTCCTTGGGAGGCTCCTGCTCTGTGGGGCAGACTGCAGCGTGTGGCTTCTGCCTGTGGCTCGGGGTTCCGGAGCGTTTCCTGTCGGACTAGTCCTGCCAGCTGCTCTGTGGGGAGTATGACTTGAGAGAGTCTGGACACTATCTCCCTGTGAAGATTCACTGTAAACAGTGACATACTAAATGCCCTGAAGAGTCCTGCAGAAAGGGGCCTTAATCAAACTGGTTTCCCAAAGAGTCGTTTTCTGGTGTTTCAGGGCACAGGTTAGGCGGTGCTGTATTAGCTAATTGCAGGTGTGTTACCTGCCAAAGAACCAGAGGCTAGAAGTCTAGTGATGACTTTCTCAAATACACAAGTAAAACCCAAGTCAATGAAAACCCAGGTGTTTTTAAACTTACAGTTTCATGATTCTGCTAATAATTCAAGGCTTGGGCAAGCACAAAGGATCAAGAAAATATTAATTAGGAACATATCAGCTTTCAAATTCTTCAGTTGGCTGGGCTACTCAGAAGTAGTAAACTTCTTATAATATCAACATTATGCTTCGTATTATAAAACTGTATAGTTTAATTGTAAAAACTGCTTTTCCACCAGAGGCACTGTCCATCATCATGAGACTGGTACAACTTGGCAGTGAAGAAGTGTGTCAAGGCCAGGAAGGTTGTTTTTCTGTTTTGTTTTGTTTTTTTAAGGGAAGAAACACATGTTACTGCGATAGAACTATTTGGGTACTTATTTATTCTGATTTGTGGGGTGCCATTTCATTTTGTAGCCTTTAAAGGGGAAGGCAGAAGGAAGGGAGGTGTCTGAATGGAGGGTGGACAGGTCTAAGGCTACTGCCCTTGGCTTTGAGGCATCTGGGTTATTCCAAGTCATCCTTTCCAGAGCCCCAACTTCAGTCTGAACTCAGTCACCTGGGCAGCCTCCCACAGCTAATCACAGACCCACAGTATCAAAGGCAGTGGAGGCCAGGCAGGTCCCCCGCGAGTTATCCGGAGCATCCCCCTAGGTTTCAAAGGCCTCCTCACTCTGTCTGTCTCACCAGAAGCTTATCTGGCAGGGCCTGGGGTATGAGCAGATCTGCAATGAGGCTTGGCTTCTGCCAAGGGCATTCTTCCTGCCCATATTCTGTAGGTCTCCTGCCTCTTGCTTTTATTCACCTTGAAGCAACATTACGAAATATATATAAAATGTCACCCGAGTGCCAGGGACTGAAGATCCATGCACTGTGGATGGGGTCACTAGGCTCAAGGAGGTAGCCATCCAGATTGTGTACTTAGCTCTGCCGCCCCTGACTTTCTAGAACTTTGAAGCAAGGATACAGTCTGTGCTAAGCTCCACTTCATCCCTGGCCCCTGAAACGCCCTGTTCTCAGCTGTGGCTGGGCTTTCTTGTGTATTCCAGAGTCCTACATGGTCGCCCAGAGAAATTCCTTGGTACAAATTACACTGCGTGTTAACTGGAGCAGTTTGACGCTGGATCCTTTGCAGCGGGAGACCACACCCAAAGGGACTGAACTACCTTCAACAGTAAAGCCATTCTGATGGCATTCTCTAAGGCTGGAAATTACTGTTATCTTCCTTTGGGCCTGGTGTTGTGAGATACAGGGTACTATGAAAAGAGTTCTTTGCCAGAAGCCAAAACCCCTAGCAAGAGTCGGAAACAGTAAGTTTCCCTGTCCCTCCAGTGGTCTGGTATTTTGTACAAGCTCAAACAGACCTGAATTCAAACATGATTCTCCTAGTTACTTAGCTGTGTGACCTTGGCCAAGCTATTCAACCTTTCTGAGCTTGTGTTGTCAGCTGGGATATAAAAACAATACCATCTACCTCAAAGAGTACTTATGAATATTAATAATGAGCCAGTATTAAGCACCTAGGAAAACAAAAGCATCAACCTTTTATTGTGCCTGCTCTGGGCCAGGTACTGTTCTGAGTGTATTATATTTTAAGTCATTCAATCCTCAGAGTGACATTAGTATCCCCATTTTATAACTGCTAAACTGAGTTACACAGGTTAAGTAACTTGCCCGAAGTCACACAAGTATTAAGCATCAGTGCTAGGACATGAGTCCGGACAGCCTGACGCAGACAGGCTTCTTAACCTCAGGGTGGTTTCCCATCTTCTTACCCCAAAGAGGTGCTGGCTTTCATGCAGGATTAGCCACTAATATTTGCACCCATTGGGTTGTTAAATTGCATACAGGGTGGGGCAAAAGTAGGTTTACAGTTTGAGTATGTGAAACAGTTTATTCTTGTATTATTATTATTTCCCATTCAAACAACTGTAAACCTCCTTTTGCCCCCACACTGTACATGTGTTTAGGTATGTTCCTTACTGTGTACTTTGGGGCAAATTATATACCAGGTCTGTCCTCAGTTTCCACACCTGTAAAATGCAGATATTAACAGTTCTTCCTGCCTAGGATTGTTAGAAATAAATAAGTTAAGGAAGATAAAAGGATAAGAAGAGTGCCCGGTGCTTTGGACAGGGCCCACAGAGCAAGAATCTTTAACGTCCAAAGTCATGAACACTGTGATATATTAGAATTCTTGGGCGTCAGTGCTTGGTAAAGGGGATTTTGTGGCTGGCTGAATCCAGTAGTTTCAAATGACACTACTTGTTCTCTGGCAAACACACAACATTTAAAAATAGATTTAAGCTCTGATTCAACCAATGGATAAGCAGGTCCACAGGTTTCTGGTCGGAAAGAAATTAGGCCAGGCCTGAATGAAATCAGGCTGAAAGCAAGAACTTGGCTAATTAACATAATCAGAACAGCCCGGGCATCCGCTGGAGGTTCTTCAGGTTATGAATTGTATTCCACCTACTGGACAAATGTTATGACTACTGGCCAAGGAGCTTAAAAAGAATTTCATCCTGCTAAAAATCTCTGGGTGACATAGATCAAAACCGCTTTATTCCCAACGCTGTTGAATGCCACGGGTTTTAGAAGTGAAAAAGGGAAGCTTTTGTGAACATGTTGGACATAAAACCACATTAAAGGAAAAGCTGTAGAGCAGATAGCACAAACTAGCTCGTGTGAGCACTTCTCCAATAAATTTTATGGCTTTGTATTTATTCAACTTGCACCACATTTAAATTTACAATAAAAGGCAAAAAAAAAAAAGGGGTAGTACTCATTATTCTAGCTGTCTTTACATGTTCCGTTGGGATACAAAACAGAATTTCACTGCTCAGATTTTGAGAGAAGGGGGAGTTCATCTCATTTCATGTCTGTAGCTGCTTCCACAGCCGCAGCACCATGTTCCAATCATGGAATTCATAATATAAACCTCTTGCAGATGATACTACTGGGAAGCTGAAACTGCCATGGATACAGAAATGCTTCCAAAGTTCACATCTGTGAGCCCAGAGGCTGGTACTGAGTGTTTCATTCAAGAGTTAGGCCTATTGGGAAACCTACATTCTTTGGGAGACTTAATGAAGAACTTTCAACCCTTCCTTGACTATAGGGTCTTTACAATGATTTCACATGTGACAATGCCAAACATTTCACAACTGCCAACTTACATCTGACTGTTTAAATCTATTCTGAGAAGAATCTGTCACACAGATACATGCCAATAAGAGCTCATACAAATTACAGGTGGTATCAAAGAACTGTCTAGAAAATGTGTTTTCTAGTAGCTAGATGAAAGATCTTTTCCAAATTAGAACATTATAGGAATCTTTCAAATTGCCTTAGGGATACCCTAGGGGCATCATCAGAACTTCAATGTTAGCCTTTTTTCTCCCTGCAGGTAAGTCTACAAAACTGGTTTTGCTATTTCAAATCGACTTCTGCTGTTCACCTACTTTTTGTTCTTTTTTTAAGGCAACGCCCCCAAGAAACTCTTGGATATTATGAGGCCTAATAGCTGGAGGGTGGGAGGGGGAAGAAATCTTTGTCTCGGTAACACATTCATCAGTTCCCTCCCCCTCCCCAGCACCGACCTCCCTAGAACCTTCTACACCCACAGCACACATCAGCAGCGACTCCCCCGAATACGCCGGGGCTGGAGCAATTCGTACTGCAATAGCCTCCTGACATTTCCATTCCCGCCCTCATTTTAATTCACTCTTTTTTTTTTTCCCCAACAAAATGTAATTACTTGACTGTCAGCCTGGGCTGCACTCTGGGGCTTTTACTCCTTTCAACACAGCTGCGCTCCCGGCTTTGATGCTGCTGTCCACGCAAGCTTGTCCCAGCCACAGCCTGGCTCTCGGCAATGTAACATTCAAGTGCGTATTTATTTTTAAACTGACCTCTCCTAGATCGTACAGTATAAAGGAGGTCCTGCCAAAAAATATGCTACTTTCTATTTATAAGATGAAACACATGCCTCCCCAAAGTCGAGAGGGGGATGGAGTATAATAATTCATAACGAAGAACTGACTGGCCAGATCCATTCCCCCTCACATGTCTGATACTTGTCTGTGTCAAGGCACTTAGTTTCAAGAAGAAAAAAAAATTTTTTTGAAAACGCTTCAGCTGTTCGGAAACCACCGACCAAAAAATAAAAAATAAATCAACTGCCAGATCTGCAGGTTGGAGCTCCGGCCACAGTTCCTCCTCCCCCCAACCGTAAAAGTGAGGAAAGGGCGCCTGGCGGGTACTGCCACTGCCGATCTGCACGGCGTACCCATGTGCGGCCCCCGTGCGTGTCCACGCTGGGAGGGGAGCGGTAGCCAGCCATGTGCCGCTTGTTCTCAGCCGGAAAAATGCAATACGCTCCCAGAACGGCTGTCAATGGCTCGAAGGGTGCAGCAAACATGCAGCCCCACCCTGAAAAGGCACAAATCTTGGATGTCTGCATCCTGATCGTGGCTCCCGGACCCCTCTCGGTGTACTTTATGTCCCTTTTGTCCTTTGAACACCAGCTGGGAAGTGATGCCCGGGTACCCTCACTCCCTATGCGTTTCCAAGACTAGCACTCCGCGCACGCCGGAAGCGGCCAGAACCGCCGATCGGCCTGACTCACAGACAGTGAGGAAGGACCCACGGGCAAGCGCAAGCAGCAACTCACCAGCAGCCCCGTACGATCGCAGCCGCTGCCCCGGGGCCCGGCGCCCCGCACCGACGCCTCCGAGGGCGCACGCAGTCCTAGCCTGTTACGCGCAGATAGAGCGGGTGGGCTGGCGCGGCGCCTCCTCACAGCATTATCCGCTCTCAGAAAGCGTGAAGACGCCCGAGGCCGCTGGTCTCCAGGAACGCCCGCCGGTCGGACCCCGCCACTGTACTGCCGCCCGCTGGAGACACGGCGGGGAGTGAAGGTGCGAGCAAGACTGAGCGCGCGTCGGCCGGACTCCCGAACTGAACCTGCGAAGGGCGGGGCGGGGCGGGGCCGCCGCTGCGGGGGCGGGCCGGGGCGGGGCGGAGGGCGCGGGCGGCAGAGCAGACCCACCCCAAAGCAGTACCTGGGCCGCGCCTCAGGGCCGGCGGACCGGCGGGGGTCGCCGGCGGCGGGGCTTGCGGGCTCACGGTGGACAATGGGCACCCACTTTTACCTCCCCAGCGCCACCTCTAGGGATGTGGCTTCCCTCGGAGAAACCGCGTTCGTCTCCCTCCTCACAAAGAGAGGTCTTGGAAACGCTGGGTTCAAAAAGGGACCGCGGGGTGCGGTAACCAAAGACAAAGGGACTCCGCCTGCAACCCAGACACCTGCGCTAAGCCTCGTGCGTCCACTTCTCCTCGTCCCAACAAGCTGACCTAGCCCACAGAGGCTCCGGCTCGGCGGGCGGGCGAAGTAGCGCCACCTGACCGCGCTGCCCTCGCCGGGCTGCGGGTCCCCTGACCACTAGAATCCGGGGCTAGGGGGGAGGGTCATGTTCGGACAGTTTCCAGCTCGCTCCCCCTTGGAGCTGTCGCCAAAACCCGGAGAGTGGATTTGGCAGACTGGAGACACCGAAGCTGCAGGCTGAGCCAGTGGGCACGCGAACAGCCGACGCTGCAGGTTTTTCCAGTCCACGAGGAGGTGTTTATTCTCCCGCGGGTCCCTAAAAGACACTTGCCTGAAACAGGGACTAGCGGGTAGCGGCTGCCCCGACGCGCGACAAGGCGCAAGTGGCACAGCTGCTGGCCGGGAGCGTAAAATTTCTCCCTTCGCGACACCTGCGCCCGCCGGTCTTGCCGGCGACTGCCGCTGCACGCCCTGTCCCCTCCGCCCGGAGGCCTAGCGAGGACTCGGTTAATTAATTTTCTTAATCCGTCTCCATCTCTTCCTCCTCGAGTCGTCGGCCTGGGGAATGAGTAGGCGACAGGAAAGGGCGGCGTTTTCCGGCTGTGAGCTTCCAGCCCTCACCGTAGGCCTGGGGAGGAGACTGGAACCCGGGAGAGTCGGGCGCTCGGGGCCTGGCCCCAGCCCAGCGACTCTCAGGTTGGATGGAAATCCTGGCACAAAGCAAAGACCCTCCAGGAGACCTTGACTTTCCAGTGCGGTATGAGCTGCGGGTCATCACCGCAACGCCCTTGGGTCTGTCTGAAACCTTAGAGGATGCTCGTTAAGCCGATGTTGTAAACCACCGCTGACGTTAAGGTGAAGTGAGAAGGAAACGGACACAACTGCTCTGGAAAGCAAAATACTTGGGTGGAGCGTTAAAAGCCTCAAAGAAAATAATAGTTGGCAGGTCAAATGGCCAGGAGGTTGGAAGTCAAATACAAGACTCAGCTGAAGTGATGTTAGAAATCTGACAAGCAAAACAGTCCATGGAGATAAGAGACCAGGCATTGTTTCCTCTCTGCAAATGGCAATTGCTCCGAAGTTTCCTTTGGCAGATACCTGGATTTTACTCCAGATTCCTGAGAGTTTTACTTGGGGTTCATATTTCAAAATATATGTTCCATTTGGCACTAATATGTGTATTTTATGTATGAATTTATTGGAAAATATTAAATGTTACTGGCCCACTTAACGGTATTTTTATAAATATGCATAACTTTCATTGCATATGGTATTTTCATAAGTACAAATAGTATGTATATATTAAACACCACATGAAAAAAATTTTTTGCACACACAAAAACATTCTTTACACATGTCTTATATGTAGAATTGTTTTCATTTTCTCTATTGTTAACTGCTGTTAACATGACTAAGTAACTTCTTTTATAGCTTCTGCAAACATGGAGTGGCAGATTCTTTGAGGTAGCAATTTTATTTCAAAACTCTATTTTCACTTTTCTGCACCATTCATCACTTCTAGAGACTTTCGCACTTTCTGTCCTTCCTTTATGAAGCTTCAGATCTGGGCTCTAAACAATTTACCCAGAACCTGCGCCTTCAAGGGCCTGGTAATGCTGATTTGATTTATCCTGGCTTCTTTGATGACCTACATTATTTATTTGTACCGAACATCTTTCTTGGTACTGACCATCTCCAGTGAGGGAGACTGCCTTTATGTAGAGAGTTATCCTTTCAAAGAAGAGCATTTCCTGTGCTATGATGACTTTTAGTTTTAATGGATTTTGGTTTCAATATGGATGAGAGAGAAAAGCTTTTCTTCAGGGAGATTTTTGGGGCTTTGAGGTTGTACTAAGAATTAAAGAAAGGTTGATCCTTAAAAACTGGCGGTAACCTTAGAAGCCTAAGTGAGACTAAGATGGTGGATATAGAGAAGATATTTTAATCAGGTTCAGTTAATGCACTAATATCTGTAGAGCAAGCATCTGTCAGGCCCAGAGGTAGGCTATTTCTTTTTCTGTTAGTTCTGACTGTGGAGAAGAGCCAAGAAGTGTCAGCATTAAGTACCCTTGATGTCCAGAAACCTGCAATCTACTTAAGGGGTAGAAAGAACATGCCAGTGTATGCAAGCATGTGCTAACTAGAAATATTCTAGCCTCTTGCCACCAAATGTAGTCCTGGGAGAAGTGGCAGCAAGGCTCACTCCAAGAGCTACGGAATTGGAATCTTCATTTTCAAGAAATGTAGATGGTCCATTTGATGTTTGAGAAGCCCTAATGTCAAACATTTGATGCTTGAGAAGCCCTAGTCAAGAGCAGTGGTTTCAATCTTTTTAAATCACAGACTCATTTAAAAATCTCTTGGGACTTATGAACACTCTTGTCAGGAAAACACACACAGAGAATTACACATAAACTCTTCCGCATGCCGTTTCAGAGTTTTTCTGAACACCAGTCTATCGATGGTGTGCAAGTCCTCTGTAAAAGCCTCTGGTCACAGGGACACTTAGTGTCTGCCAGAGGATTGAGGGGAGGGCTCTCGCAGAGCTTAAATTAATCTTCGAAGTATGGGAGAAGTGGAATAGGGAGAGGAGTCAAGAAGTGCAGGAGAAATTCATTGGTAAATGGGCCCTGGAGGTCCTGGCTGGTATGGCTCAGTTGGCTGGAACAACAGCCCATGAACTGAAAGGTGTCAGGTTCCATTCCCAGTTGCAGGTTTGGTCTCTAGTCGGGGTGTGTGCAAGAGGCAAAATCAATTATGTTTCTCTCTCACATCCATGTTTTACTACCTCTATTTCTCCGTCCCTTCCTCTAAAATCAATAAGGGTGCCCTTGGGTAAGGATAAAAAAATAAATAAAATAAAATAAATAATACATGGGCCCAGGAGAAAAGAACAACAAATATGCATTTTTTTCCAACTATGCATCTGGAGTAAGGTGACTATAGTTTAATAGCAAGCTTTCCTTGCAATTCATTATTATTGTGTAAACCTCCAAAAAATGAAGCTGCACTGTGGACTCAGTAGTCCTTCCACTTCAGGGGCACCAGGAACCCTTTGACATATGTTTTTTTATGTAAGACCTCGTTTTTGACTACTGGCTTTCCCTCTCTCATTCTGCCCTGGCCACATGGCCTTCAGGCCTTTCCAGGAACTCCGGCAGTGCCTGGGGCACTCCATCTGCTTGGCCACTTCTTCCCCCCAGGTAACCAAAAGAATTCATTGTCTTTATTCAAATGAGTCTTGAGGAGAGGAGAGCGGAGAGCGGCTGCTCCTCTAAAACAGCAGCCCTTCCAATGTTCCCTTTCCCGGCTTAAAGCGGGAAGAAGGTAAGGTACCTGACATTACATTATATTTGTTTATAAACTTATTTATGGCCTGTTTTCTGTAAAATGTGCATTTTGCGTCTTCCATACCTAAAATGGAGCCTAGCACATAGTAGGTACTCAGTAAATATTTATTGAATAAATGACCCCTTTGACTACAACTTGCAATGAGTGTGAAAGCTCTTTTCATAAACGCCATCACTCCAGAAATAATAATATATTAAACATTCCTGAAATATACCACATGTATGCTGAGACTGAATTTTCAACCACTTTTCTTTAGTCTAGCTGAACAAGAAATACTAAACACATGGAACATGTTAAGTTCTAAAACTCAAACATTTTAGAGTAAGGCTTACAAAAAACGTCTTTATAGTCCATGTATAATGCATAACCATTTCTCCTCTGGCAAAGCTGAAACACACTCATGTGTACTCAGCTGGGGGTTTTCCATATTCAGCCTGAATGCCATATTCAGACTGAATTTGTGCGTGCATGTTCTCGATTATCCCCCGAAGTTAGATTTAAGGAAAAATGTAAGAGAAGCTGGAAGGTTAGAACGTTTTGAACAAGAACATCCTTGTGTCTGGAGGATTCCCTTCCTTGCCACTCAGTTAGGATTTCACCAGCCCTGGGAATAAAGTCAACCCGTTCTAATGAATTTGGTTGAACAATTGCCAAAACCTAAGGAATTTTCTAAGCCATGGCTTCCTGATAAATAAAGGACTTCAGGTCACATCTTGGTTAGGAGATTCCAGTTTCACCTAATCAAATGCAGCAGGAAATGCTATATGTGAGGCTCTGTGAGCACGTGGACTGCAGGCCTAGCATACAGTCCTGAGTAGGTTAGCCAGGTGCCCAGAGTAACCACCAAGTCCTAGCCCTGCTAGCATTTGAATTAGCTTTTGAACTTGGGCAGCCCCAATTTTATTTGCGAATAAGGCCTTCAAATGTGGATGCATACTTGATCCTAATTGTTGACTGGAAACCAGTGAGTAATAAATAGCGTTACCTTATGTTTATATAGCCTTCCACACTTTAGAGAACTGTTTACATTCATCTCATTTCTTGTTTCTTAGGCTGTCTGTCCATGTTTGGTAGATAACAGTGATTCACTCTTTGCCTCTTTCCAGAGGGGGTTTGAGGCAACTTTTGTGTAGGAGCCCTTCCTATTATATTCTTTGCGATGTACTCTTTCCCCCAGATACCTGTATGTCTTCCTCCTTATCTTTTCTCAGGCCTCTGCTTAGATGTTAGCTCCCCAGAGACCTTCCCAGAAAATCTATATAAAAATCACCCGTGGCCTCTTTGACCACCTTTGGTCTTCGTAGCACTTATCACCCAACATATTGTATATTTATTTCTTTATTATCTCCTCCACCCCCACATCACAGGAACTGTGAGGGCAGAAACTTTGCCTGTTTTATTAATTGCTGCATTCCAACAACTTGATCAATGCTTGGCACATAGGACTTAATAAATATTTGGTGAATGAATGAATGAATGAATCACCAGTGCTTAGTATAGATCAACTATTTTCAACCTTTTTCACCCCAGGGCACAGATAAACTAATTGCTAAAATTCTATGGCACAACGAGAAATATATTTTTTTGTGGATCTGATCAAAAATAGGTATGATTTTAGTTTATTCACACCAAATGGCTATTGTATTGGCTGTTGTCATTTTTTTATTTGACAATATAAGGGAAAAGAGATCAGTGCCCATGACCTCATTTTTAGTCAGGTATTGCATGTTTTAAAATTTTTTTGTGGCACATCAGCTGAAAATTGCTGGTATAGATACCTGGCATATAATAAATATTTGTTGAATGCTGTGATGCATTAATAAATGAACCATAAAAAGGTCTGCTTCATTCGAAGTCATGCAGAAAGTGATAACTTGCTTTTTAGAGATTTCAATCTCCACTTATTCTTTCTCTGAAGCTTCTTCATTTGTGTATACCTGGTAGCAAATTCAGACTGTCTTTTTGTCCAAGCTTCTTTGTCCATCCAATTTAGTGCCTGTAAAAGTGAAAATTATAGGCTATGCAGGAAATACAATGATTTATTTTAATGTTCTGGGTTAGAGAGAAGCAACATGAAAAAACAGAGTAGAAGAGAGAGTTCTGCAATGGCAACCCCCCAATCCCCGTTTCTTCTGCTCCCTTCACACATTTACACACACATGGAAGGAAGGACAAGTTTCCATATACCTCCCCCAACACATGCACAAAAGATACGCATAGCCTCCAGGTACATGTCTTCAGTGCCTCTGCTTTTCTTGTGTCACCTTGGTTGTGTTACCCAGTGTCAGAAGTCCCTGTGCACAAAGGACAGACCATCTTCTCAGAAGTTTATCATGGGTCACTTAATTGGGACCCTCACAAAGAAAACCAGCAAATGTGCAGTGGGGAACACCCAGAACTGTCCTTCCATTTACTTCACAGAGAATATTCCAGAGGGATGTTTGAAAACTACATCTGACAATAGCCTCCCCAAGGCCACTGAAGTTCAGGGCCGGGGTCTTCTGCCGCCACTCTCCCTGCTGATGCCCAGACTCTCAAGCGCACCTATCCCAGCAGGCGTAGTGGATGCTCCCAAGCCCACTCATTAACCTTTGTTACCAACTGTCTAGAAACAATAGTTGCGGTATTTTCCTCAAGAAGAACAATAAGTAGGTAGGTGTGTGGTCCTGGGAGTGCTTTGGGCTGCCTGACAACTGACTGAACAGGTTGGAGCAGGAGGGCAGGGAAGCCATTTCCCACATTCAGGGCACATTTATTGAATGCCCATTCTGTGCCAAGGAATTGGGCCAGTAATGTTGGCACTCCTCTTGGGCTGACCTATATTTCTCTCGTCTTTCTAAACCTGCTTGAATGAATGTAGAAACTGTGTCCCAGAGTCTTTCCTGTTAACCCTCCAGGGCTACCTGGTGCCCCTGACAGTGCTCTGACCACCTGTCTGGGCAGAAGAACATGTTGTGCAAATTAGGCAGACGCACCAGAGCCAACACTTGGTAACCCTAAGCTTTGCACCTTCACCCAGAAATATTTTGCGATTTACACCAATAAACACTGAATGCTGAGCATGTTCAACGGTAGTTGTCTCCTTTGTGACCCTATATTAAAATCTCTGTTCCTAGAGTGATCTGAGACTTCCTTTTTGGTTTGTAAAGTCCTATCTTTAAATTGTTCCTCATTGTGGGTCTGCCTAGAAAGCAAAGATAAGAATTTTGCACATTCATTCTGTTATGTTATAAAATCTTAGGCCCTGCTGCACAAATCTGCTTGCTAGTAAATATGACCTGACATTCTTATTGTCTTTCAGCTTATACTTGTTGGACGGCAGAGGGTAAAGCCCAGTAATGGGTGCTCTAAAAGATGCAAAGAATATGCTTTCTACATTTAAGCAGTTCAGAATTTTTATAGATCATAAAACAAGCACACCAGTGTTATTACAAGACAGTATATGATAAATGTCATCAACTCCATGATATTTTCCAAATGTCAAATAGGGACACATATTCTGATATGTTTTCTGACAATGAAACAACATGTATCTAAATTGAGACCATCTGGGTTATCTGGGATAGATGGTCCAGTAATAGTGATATTTCTGTACACATTATTGGTTTTGAAGTTTTTCCCTTTTAAAATGGAATTGTAAGGTGGTCCCTGATGTATGTTCAGGACAGAAGTACAGTATTCTGACAGAGCTGTGGGGAGCCCTTCCCCTCTTAGCCCTCCCCCCTTTCACTAAGGAGTTTCTTAAAACTCCTCTCTGTCTCTGATGGGCTCCAAGAAGCACAGCTGAAACCATGGTGAGATGATCAGTAAGCGGAGCGATTGCTTCTGGTTAGGCTGATCAGGATGGCCCGATGGGGAATGCAGCGTTTGAAGAAGGGCTTCGGCAGAGGCGGATTTAACGGCGGACGCACCGGGCACACGCCGTGGGCCCCGACTTCTGAAGGCATGCATTTTTATTTTCCCTGTCCCTGTCTCTTTTTTAAGGGGCCCATTATTTTCTTCTGCCCCCCCACCCCCACCCCGGGGCTTCAACCGACCTTAATCTGCCTCTGGGTTTCAGTGTAGAGGGATCACTGGACTTTTTATTGTATAGGTCTGGGGCATATGGTCTGTGTCCACCGGTACCAGGCACAGGTTTTGATAACCAGTAATTGGCTTCCATAGAGGGGGTCAGTGAGGATCCGGCACTTGATTTGCGGGTTTCATGGTGGTGAAAGATCTGAGGTTTATCTCTGGCCGCCTCTGGCCTTCATCACCCCTCCTCCTCTTCCTCTCTGTCCTACCATAAGGGACTTTCTGCTGTCCACTTGGCAGCACTCAGAGCTCCAGCAACTCTGGACATTTGTCCTTTGTGAGCAGCAGCGCCACAATGGGTCCTAGAATTTATTTCTTCAGCAACGGACTCAAGACCACACGTCGCAGTCACCGCAGTAATGGATAACACTGCCGTCCTCGGGAGAGCTGCAGCTTTCTTCCAAGGAGGGCAGGCTTGGGAGGGAGGTTGCACTCAGGAACCATAGAGCCAATGAACTAGGATCTTAGTCCTTAAGCACAGCATTTTGGCTAATCAAACTTTTATACCACCTTGGAGTATAGTTATCTTTGCTTGGGAGGTGGACGGCCCCTACCCTGAGGTTCCTGTCTTGCAATATCCAAATATTAAGATTAAGAAATGGATTAATTAGGATTAAAGAAATGACCAAGGTTCAGACACCATTCTCTCCCTTAATTGCTTTATTATCCCTGGGTGCTAATGACATAGTTAGCTATAAGGAAGTCAGGGTTTATGGAAAACCCAAAGGTGGAAGTTATACCTAGACGTACAAATGTGTGGCGTTGTGCAGAAAGTTCAATTCAGTTAAAAACTATGTTGAGTTTGTTTTCTTTATCTTTTTTTAGAGTAGTCTTAGGTTCACAACAAAATTAACCAGAAAGTACAGAGAGTTTCCATGTGCCCTCTGCCTCCCCCCACCACACCCCCGTGGCCTCCTGGCATTAACATCCTGAGTAATATATTTGCTACAATCAACGAACCTATATTGACACACCATCGCCATAAGTCCACAGCTTGCATTAGGATTCACTCTTGGTGTTGTACACCCCGTAGGTACGGACAGATGTATTCATCATTATAGTATCATACAAGTAGTTTCACTGACCTAAAAATCCTCTGTGCTCTTGTTCTTCCTTGTTCTTTCTGGCAACCCCTGTTCTTTTCACTGTCTCCATAGTTTTGCCTTTTCCAGACTGTAATATAGCTGGAATTGGCTGCTTCTACTTAGTAATAAACATTTAAGATTCCTCCATGTCTTTTCATGGTTTGATAGCTCATTCCCTTTTAGCACTAAATACTATTTCATTGTCTGGATGTACCACAGTTTATTTATCTATTCACTTACTGAATATTTCTTGAGTGTTTACTCTGAATAAAGCATTAAGCTCTATGCAATTAAGGGACATAATATAAGACATGGTTTATAAAAACAAGACATTGTTCAGTCATTGAAAGAACTTATACTACATGAGGGCTTTCTGTTAAATGGCAGACTGGAGCAAAGGCCTTACAATAAAGGAGAGCTTCCAACTGCTTAACATTCAGGCTTTTTGAAGAGAGAATGTGTGAGGCAGGGTCAGAAGAATGGGTTGGATTCCGACATTGTTACAGACTGAACTGCATCCCCTCAAAATTCGTATGTTCATGTTTTAACCTCCAACACCTCAGAATATGACTGTATTTGAAGCGAAGGCCTTTAAAAGGCAGTTAAAGTTAAATGAGGTCATGTGGACCCTAATGCAAAATGACTGGAGTTCCTATAAGGTTATCCTCCAATGCATCTTGAAAGTAGGTATGAAGATTTAGTAAACAGTTCTGGTGAATAGGACTGGTACATCATCACACCTCAGAAAGTATGTTCAGATCATTTTTCCTGTACCACAAGGGTAGCCTTATTTGTCTCTCCGTCCGTAGGATGTGGCATAATTACTGTCACAGTGTCTGAGTGCAACAGATGTGTGTTGAATGAGTCAGGAGTGGCCTAACAGAAACAGTCAAGCTGGGAGAAGAGAAAGGGACACAGAAGATAATATATGGATAGCGGATAAAGGGGGATCTGTAAATATTTAGATTCTAAGGCAAGCAGAAAGATTTGAGCAATGTTAAAGGGCTGGAAAAAGAAAGAGGAATCCTCGCCTCCAGGGGGTCACAGGGGACCACACAAAAGGTGCACTTGATATTCCTTGCAAAGCACGAAGTACAAGACAGGTACATGAGCTGTCTGCAACCTCATCTTACTAGGACTTGAAGAAGGAAAGGTCGCCTCAAGCATCAGGGGATAATGACAGTGCTCAGACCTCAGGAACCAGGGAGGCCAAGGGGGAAGATAGAGAGGACAGTCTCGGGCAGTGCCAGTGACAATAGACTCAACACTAAAGACCACGCAAGGCGGAGTGTATTAAGCATGTCTTTTTATTCTGATGTTTTGATATCTTGGGGCCTTGCTAATACTGAAAGGGACTGGCCATTCTTTAGGGTCAGCTAATTTCTAGAAATGACAAACAACTTACCTGGAAGCTCACCTTTTATATGTGAACCAACAAACACAAAACCCATAGCCCAAGCCCCTCGTTTATGGAGCTCTCAGAGGGCTCTACACACAAAGTAACAAAATTGTATCGAATGAAGTTAAAAACAACCAAGTGCTACTAAAGCCATCTTATGGAAAAAACCAAAAGAACTTTTTGGCCAACCCAATATTTAAAACATGCACTGTCACCTTTTTGTGTGGGCAGTGGTGCCTCTTTCCAGAACATTCTTCCCTCTGCCTTCCATCTGACCACCACCTCCATACCCTGTAAGGCTTACTTTTCCAGTGAGGAAGTGAGGTCTTGTCTGCTGGGCTACTGTCCCTCCTCTGTGTTGTTACAGCTCCTTGACCTTGGCTCCATCCCATTTTTTTATCTTCTAGAATGTACTCTACCTCCTTCATATGCTCCTATTCATCCTCCAAGACTCCTCTTTGGTAGCCCTCCTCCCTTTGGTCAAGAGCTCATATTTTATCCCTCTATTATAGCCCTGAGTTGCATCTGACTTGTGTTAGTTGTTGGCATGTTTTGTCTGGCTTTTCATCAGATTGTTAACCATTTCAGAGCAGGCAGCTTATCTCCATCTTTTATTTGAACACAATGTCTGGCACAACACCTGTTAGTAGGTTAATTACCCTTTCTGTGGTTACTTGGGCCCCTAGGCAACCAAACATCTCAAGGCAGATGTAGAGGCTGCCCAGTTGGTCCCATTTCTGGCCATTCTAACAGGTGGGCTGTGCCAGCCTTTATACGACTTAATGAGACTCAAACAACCAGGAAGTGTAACTTACATCATATTCATTTCTCCTCTCCAGATACTTGCTCTGCAGTCATGAGCAAACAGAAAGAATAAATCCAGACCATAATCTGAAATGTAAAAAGGCTACTTGTCAGCTGCACCATTGTTTTCTGCTAAAGCTAGCAGAGCAGCCTGGGCTGCACATTCCTGGGACATGAATAATATCAGTTGCGATTACACTTCAGTATCTCATCCATCACCAGCCTGTGAGCATTGAATATAACCTAATTAGGAAATGTGAAGGTCCCTTCGCTGGGGATGAGTGCCGGGGAAGTGCCGGTCCACATGCCTCTCCCGAGATGGGGACTCACTGAGGTTCACATGCAGGTTTGGATCCTGCAGGACTCAAGGGCAGACCTCGCCAGTCTGGTTCACATTCCTTGCATAATCACCAAGAGACCAAGATCAGACACCTTGGATTTCATCCTGTATTACACTCCTCCGTAAACGCATCTCAAAGAAGATATATCAGGACTGATAAATCAGGCATTTAAGGTATTAACTAAGTGATTAACTCTCTGCGGAACACATTTTTTGTTTACTAGTTTTGACTGGCCTCAAATAGGAACTCTGAATCTGTTGGCAATTGGTTTCTTATCTTTCATTGACTTCTAAACTTGTTTGTCTTTTCCTACCCAGCTCTTAAAATGCTCTGGAGGGCTGCATTTTATCTTCCAAAGTAAAGAGAACACAGGACTAAGGGTATCCGCAGGCCCAATTTTAAAGACTGAGACAACATCCTTACAGCTCCTTTGCATGAGAAAAATGACAGGTTCTTCTTTGTGCAAATGCGACTGCATTTGAATCCCGCCTTGTCATGTGTGGACTTGAACTTGGTGCATTCATTATTCAGCCCTCTGTCCGAGCCCTCACCTGGCATTCGCAGAGTTCCTGCTGTGGGCTGACCTGCCTCATCCCCCGCACCCATCATTTACAGAGGACCTGGCGGGAGCAAAGGGGCCTGAGGCAGTGAAGCGGTGAGAGGGACTTGGCTGCTCTGGGAGTGAGTGCCTGGTAGAGCACACAGAGCCCCAACAGACTGAGCTGACTGATCAATCAACCTGAATTCTGTTGGAAAAAAAAAATTTTTTTTTTTGGTCCAACTGTTATTGGTGAAAGTAGGGTTCTTACAGTGTGTAGAGGAAAAGAATTTCCTGATACCCACATAGGAGGATGGGGCTCTGTGAGATGGTTTATCGATGATGTACAATGAAAGTGGTTCCTTTCCTGACTTCCCAGTGTCCCATCTCTGTCCATCTTGCCATGGAAAATGTCCTGTCTTGTCATCAGTGGGGCCAGGATGAAGGCCAGTGCCTAGAGTTTCTGCTCCATATTAAAGTACAGAGCAAGCCAGCATCTGCCTAGCTTAGTGCGTGTTTCCAGTTGTAGTTCATTTCAGGCTCCCTTCTGGGGGCCATGGGACATGTGACGGCTAAGGCCATGTCGCCATGGAGAGGAGAGGTACATGTACTGTGCCAGTGCAGGTCACAGGTAAGAAAGAGAGAGCTTCTTTGTTTCCTTCGGTGATAACCAGGAGGTTGGGTTTGGGACAGACCAGGTGCTTCCTCCCATCCAAGTACTAACCAGGCCTGACCCTGCTTAGCTTCCAAAATCAGACAAGATCAGGCGCATTCAGGATGGTATGGCCATAGATGGGTCCAGGTGCTTTCTCAAAATGACCAATCAACTTCCCAAACTTTCATGGGCTTTGGATAGGCTCACACTTCCTAGTTAGACCAACAGGCCTCTATGGTCCAGCACCTCCCCCAGCACCCTATCAACAACATGGTACCCGAGGGAGGAAGGGAGAAATGGTAATCCCCTTGGCAGAGCAGTGCTATAATCCCTTGGAGTGTGAAAAGCTGTAGCTTCCTGGTTAAGCACATAGGCTCCTACTTCCCAGTTTATTAAGCTCAGTGTCTAGTCTCTTTTCTTTCCCTTTGCGAGCTAAATACCCATAGTAACAAAGCTACCTTCTGCCACTCGACGTACCTTCCTCTAACCTATACCTTGCCTTGATAATGTGTGAGCTTCAGTGACATGCTCCAAGGTTCTTTTGATGCTGGGCATGGGGTCTCAGGGATGATCACTAGAATTATTGATTTGTCTTGAACCATGGTTGAGTCACCATAGAGTGTCATGATCGTTGGCCACCTTTTCCCCAGGGCTTCTCCAAATTCCCACTCCAGGTATGTAGTCTATCTTCTTATAATTTAATGCTGTGTTCTTTATTCAAGGAATGGGACCTGGCTTTGGCAAAGACCCTCATGAAATACTGGGCTGGTGGATACTACTCACTCCATTCTTTTCCCCAGGATCTGACCATGATGGGGGGCATCCTGCTACTTTTGCTTTTTGACCTGATGTTTGCTTGCTTTACGTCTGGACATTACTTGATTCCCTTGATTACTATGCCCTACCTGCTTGTTGGAACACCTGTTGTCACCGTAACCCCCACCTGTCTCGGCAGCTCAGCCCTGCTCATGCCTGGCTGAAGAATCATGATATTTGATAGGGATGATATTGTCATTGTTACTACTCTTGCTTTACTGTTAGGGTAACTGAGGCCCAGGAGGATTAAGTGACTTGGCCAGCTAGATGTCTAATAATACATAGGGGAATGAGGCCTCAAACAAGGAACCCATTCTCTAAGTAGTTTGCTCCAACCCAAATTCATGCTCTTTACTCTAGAAATTGTAAGGGAGATTTTGAAACGTAGCTGTGATTAAAAAAATGAAAACGTGCAGAAATAAATCTTTTATTGTCACTCTCATCAGCAAGCGGGCTTCCACCATTTTGCAGCAACACGACTCTTCTGTACCTGCCCGGGCCTTTGAAACAGAAAGCCGCTGCGTCCTGCATCAGACGCAACCTGCCTGCGGGTTGGAACTTATGGCAATGCCTACAGGGGCCAGGTGTGAACCAATTACTTTTCAAAAGTTTTTTGTGGTTATGCAGAATGGAGACCTCACATTCCCAAACAGAGAATGACACAAAGTGTGATTAGATTCTTAGGTTACCCCACAAAGTTTGTTTGCTTAATAATGCAGCAGGCGTATAGTTCTAGCTCATAAGGTAGCTGTTGTAATGCATATATTATGTCATTGCAACATAAGCATCAAGGCCCTGATCAATGAAGCAGTGTTTATGTTGGGCCTGTAGAATTGTCTCCTGACAACAGCGATGCTGTTACTGCTGATTCTATAGAGTGCGTAGGAGTGGTTAAAAATATCTGAAATTTTAATAACTGAAAACTGGCTTGTCAGATGAGAAGTGAGAAGGTATTCGAGAGAGAGGTGAGATGAAAAAAAAGTTTAAAAAATGCAGATGTGGAGTAGAAAAAGGTCAAGAAAAAAGAAATTCCGGGAACAAGAACAACAAAAAGGTATGAGCAAAAGAGCTGGAAAAAAAAACAGAGTTATCCTAGGATGAGAAATAAAATCTGGCAAGGAAATGGGAACTAATAAAGGGGCTTAGAGAGTGTGGATTTAGAAGGTTAAAGATTTATAATGTGAGAGAAGATGATTTTGGCAGAAGATAATATTGAATGGTTTTGCATAGAGCAAGCTCAGCTTTGGAGAAAGGTATTAAAGAAAAAGTTATATAATAAAACTTATGTCACTTAACCCTAACTAGGTATAACCCATGGGCTGCCAGGTCAGCCATAGATTCTCAATGATGGGGATCAGGATACAACCCAAAAGGGACAGGCAGTCTGAAGACTGATGGGAAATGGCCCTGTGGGAAGCTATACCCAGTAAATTAGGGGGAAAGCAGTTCTGCAGCAAATCGTTTGGTGGAATGCGCACCGCTCTTAGTCTTTGCCCTGTTTCCAACATTAGAATGGGAGGAAACCTTGACTGGAATAGAACTGGTCCTCGATAAAGAAAAGCAACGTAAAGAGTAGCAATTAAGTTGATGGCACCGTTATTCTTAAAGGTGCCATAATGGGCTTCTTTGTTGGTTTGTCTGCAAAACCTGGACTAGGTCTGGAAATAAAAGAACAGGAAAGGGAAGCTGATATCTCTTTGTCAATAACATAACACTGCTCTCCCCTTTGTGACCTAGGGCAAGCTCTGCAGATCCCTAAACTGTGGCATTTAAGGAAATGTTTCCTTTCTTCAAAAGGGATTTTGAGTGTATTTGTTTTGGGAGGGTTGAGTGTGCCTGCTGTTTAGATGAAAGTCCAAAGTGTTGTTCCATATTGAACAACTCAGTCTTTGGGGGAAGATGCTGCTGTGAGCTCTCGTGTCTCATGGATTGCCCTAATTGGAGGTGGAGGTTTATATTTTAGGATGAGACCAACCCCCTTAAATGAAAGGATAAAGTTTACTAGAGGAAGATAGAGATTTGCAACACAATGGACTGAAGAATATTCTTTATTTCTGAGGAGGGACAGGGCAGCAAGTCTAGGAACCAGGGAACCCAATGACAGGATCTATGTGAAAGATTTAACTTGCTCCTTAATTTTTCCCACAGACCCTGGGAACAGTGATGTGCAGGGTCATTGTTAATATTACAAATCATAATTATCTCTATCTCCAACCCTTTCTCAAGTACCCAGCTTTGTATTGTTGATAGAATGGGGTGATTTTAAGGGCTGTGATAGTAGAGGAAAGCATTACCTTCTGTTGAGGTCATTGTGACAGCACCAGAGTTCTAGGGAGGGGACAGTGTCCCTGGAGATCTAAGTGGAGAACTAGCATTGAGTAGCCAGAGGCCATATGATAGGGGAACTCAAGAGTTAAAAATTTTAGCTTTAGCTACAGTTGATAGGCTTAAGTGATTAATGCATGTGGAAAGTTATTGTTCCAGGAACTGAAATACATGACTATGTGACTCCGGGAGGTCTACACCAATTCAACCTTTGTGCCCCAGGGGGTCTGCAAAATGATATCTGAGTCATTGTGTTCCAGGACTGGACCCTCCTTATCAGTAGACAAAAAAAAAATTCTAGGAAAAGACTGCAATTCTTATCTGATTAACCTTTCTCCAAACCCCTTACCTCCCATTTTCTTCTCCTTATGAAAAGGTCAGCTTGAGATGAGATATTAAGATAGTTTTTAGTCCTGGTATCTGAATAAAGCACCCATAAAGATTCAATCCTTGTCCCTGCTTATTGGTTCTGGTAGTGACAGGCAGCACTAATGCCTACTTTTCTGGTTTCACAAGATGGAGCTGGCAGCGGCAAGCTTGGTGCTGGACCACTTCAAGGGCAGACAAGAATTGCAGTGACCTTCAGTGGGGAAAGTGTCCATTGGAGTGACACGGTCAAAGAACAGAGGCCTTTCTCTCTGCCCTTCCATTAAGATGTTGGAAGAGCAGATTTCTCAGGCTCTTTGGTAACTGAGCACATGTGTAGCTGAGGCTTTCTCAGGAACGCTGTACATGTATTCTGGAAGGGCCGAAGGTGAATGGAGAAGGTGGGAGCCAGGAGGGATCCAGCAGAGGCACCCTAACAAAAGTCAGTGGGCAAAGCCAAGTCAGGAAATCTTTTCACATCATTGGTACTCTGGTGAGGTTAAAAAAAAAAAATGGATCTATAAAGATGTGGAATTTCAGCAGGTCTAGGAATTGCCATTTCCATTCACCATTTATGGGTATTATTTATTGTGTGTTGCTTCCTATTAATTAAACTTATATTAAAATAATCTTGTGGTGAGAGGATTGGCAAGAAAAACACCTGTTCTTTATTTCATTACTAGGCAACTTGGGGCTTTTGGCAGAATATTCCAGCAAAAGCAGTATTTTATGAAACTAATTACCTGGAGAACTTTTGGAAGGATTTACTGTGGTGGGTGTTACACTTAAACGAGGAATTTTTCAGTAGCTGTGGAGGTCTCAAAGGATTTATTTTTGTGATGGGATATACCTGAAGAAGTAAGAGCTAACAGTTTTGGGTGTGGGAAGAGGAAACAGAGCCTGAGATGGTATCGTTGCTGCAAAATTAGAATGTTTTGGCAATGCTTCCAATTATATCATATAATTAGGCAGGAGGTTTGGTGAGGGGAAAGACTGGGAATTTGGCCTTAATTTTATTCCATTTGAAATGTTGATTTAAATTTCTGTTGGATTTGCTCCATTTATTCTTCTAGTCTTTGAAAATGGACTAATTTAGCTTCACATATGAGTTCAGCTCCATCAAAATCTTCTCTTCGTGTTGCATAGGGGGACAGGTCCCTAACCTAGTCTCACGGACCCCGTATCTGGGATGATGATTCATTACTTTGGGGAGCTTGTCCTTACCTCTAGCACCCACTAACACCAATGAGAAAGTGGCTTTTATCACACATTCCTTCTCTAACTCTACACCTCTACTTGTCTGCAGGACTATGCTATTTGAGTGTCTTTATATATTGTATATAATTTACTGAGTAAATTTATATACTGCTCTTCTAACAAACACATTTCATAGTTTTTGTTTTTGTTTTTGATTTTTTTCCATTACTGTCGAGAGAACTATTTGATTTTTTCTGGTTCCCAGAATAAAAATATAGCGCCTTTTTGGCATCCAGCATTCAACCCTTTATCAATTTTGCTAATTCCTTTTAACACAATGTTCTGTTCTCATGTCCTAGCTCAGATTTTGTAGTTTAGTCAAGCAAATGTGCTTCCTGTTTTCTCAATAGAACTTTTATCTTCTTGTTTTTGCTCTTGTCATTTCTTTAGTCAGAGATGCTATTTTTTCCTGCTTAAGCCATTCATGTTCACTGAGTCTCTACATTAAAGACAAATTTAATTTTGTAGCCAGTTCTTATTAAAGTCACCCAATTCTGACCATTTTTTTCCCTCTGAGTTCTCTAGACATTTAGGTATTCAGTTTGTGTTTTATTAATTTATACTTGCTGAAAGGTTTTTAAAAACTCTGCACTGCCAGCTATTGCAGGTGTGTGTAGTCGGTTTGTAACCGGACGGGGGACCTGGCCCTGAGCCGGCCTGCCTAGGGCCGGGCGGTGGTGGGTGGGTTCTTGACTTAGTGTAGGAAAGGTTTCACAACACAAGTACAGCTGACTATGAGGGCACGTCTATTAAAGCTGGGGACAGTGAAACAAGGAAAGGCTTAGCATAGAAGAAGTAACGGGAAAGCCCAGGTTGGGCTGCTTTAGTTCCCGGGAAGTCAGAGAAAAGGGGGCCTTAGAGACAGGTTTACGGGGTTAGCTTGGCATGAGCTGCTGCTGCCAATTACTTCCTTGGTCGCAAGTCTCATGGGGACCCTTACAGTTTAGGAGATGAGTGCCTGTGGAGGAAGAAGAGGGCAAAGGGAGAGTGGGCATGCTGGGTCCTTTGTCTTGAGTTTTTATTTCTCTGACAGGTGGGAATCTTAGGGGAGGTCTTAAGGGAGGGTATAGGAGAATAGTCATCAGTTTTCCAGGTGTTCCCTTTCAGGGTTGTGGTCTCTACTGATTGGTCAGTGACAGAGCAGGGAGTCATTAGTCATTGCAACTGGTTCTGGTGTCACCCATCTGGTTTTGCTGCTTTTCTGGGCCTGGAGCTGAAATACAACTGAGACCTGGGTGTTATCTCTAGGGAGGTGACCTTCTGTGTCTGGCTGTAAATTGCTTGGCCATTTTGTTCTGGCTCTGTCTCAGTTTTCCAATTTCACTTGTCTTGGCCGACTAACCTGTCTGAAGATCAGACTGTGAATTCATGGGGACACAGGCTACCCTAGCTTCACCTCTTTCCGGATCACTTATATCAGTTATTTTGCACAAGCCAGATTCTACAGTCCTGAAGACAGTACTGAGTGAACCTGAATTTGAGGTACTTCAAGAAGTTGCAGTACATCTAAAAAGCAGAGAGGTCAAGGATGCTAGATAAATAGAATATAAATATTTAGTATGAGTGCTACTGTTCAATGAGTAAATACCCGAAGGCCTCTAGGATTTGGTAAATCCATTTTCAGTGGAAATTGCTTTGGTGCATCAAATATTGATTAAGCATCTAATATGTTCCTGTCACTTTGCTGGACCCACAGATGGAAATGTTGAAAAAAAAAAAGGAAAAAACTCAGAGTCTCTGACCTGTAGGAAACACAGGGAAAGAGGCACACATACTCACACAGTTAATACAAACCAAGCAGAGGATAGAGGGAGAGAACAGGAAGGCTTACTAAGCTTATAATCACCTAGGAAATGGTTCCTGGGTAAGATGGCAACCAGTCAAAGCTTAATATATAAGAGACAACCAGGTAAAGAATGGGGTAAAGTTAGGGAGGGCATTTCAGGCAAGGGGAGCTACGTGAAGAAGAAAGGCAGAGGTGTGTTTTAGTATGCGGAACGCAGCAAAGGACAAGTTGCTTAAAGCATAGAATGGGAGGCAGCAATTTGGAGATAAGAATGGAGAGATAGACAGTAACAGATGAAAGGGGGCCTGTTTTCCTGGAAAGGGAGCCCAGTCAGGCTTTGGAGAGTCGCTGAGCCAATCCAGGCAGAGGAATAATATGGCTGGCTCTGTGTTAGAGAGGCCTCTTTGACCGCCAGGTAGACGATGGACTTCTGCAGTGAATTAAAAACAGAAAAAGAGTATGAACATTTAGGCAGAAGACAACTGAGGCCTTGAACTACACTTTAGTAATAGAAATATAAGAGAAGAAATGGGTTAGATGACAAAATTTAACAGGACAAATGGGCATGGCTTGGTGAATGATAGAATGTGGAAAATAAAAGAGAATAATGACTGTAGGTTGACCCTCAGATTCCTGGCTGGGGTGTTTGGGTAATTTCTGTGTCATTGTGCCATAGTGGCAGGGGGAAGAGAATGGATGATATAGAGACAATGACAGTTTTGATTTTGCCCTCACTGACTTTGAGGGACCCACTGGAATATTTGAGTGGATATAGGAATTCTTTCAAGTGAAGAAGGGTGCCTGGGAGAGCCATGTCCTCAAGAGAGAGCCCAGTTTCAGTTAGGATCAGGAAGTGGAGGGAACATTTTTGAAGATAGTGAAGACATAGGATGGTTGAGTTATCATAGGAAGTGTAGTTCCAGAGGGCACAGTTGGTGCTATGGGGCAGGTAGAGGGAGGAGAGGTTAGACAAAGACAGAAGGCTTAAAGTCCTATGAGATGATGTGTGGGAGTGCCAGGGGATCATTGGTGAACATTTTGTTTGGTGACTAAATTGAATTTCTGCACCCAGATCCAGCAGTTTACTAACAGATGGCATCATATTCCACAGGTTAAATGTTCAGTCCTACAAGATGGCCTCCTGTGGGTGATTGGGCTCAGCTGCGTGGTCCTGTGAGCACAAGGCTACGAGCAATGGGGAGCTCCTTCAAGATGGCCTTGTCCTCCTGGGACTTTTGGTGGGGCCTCATACCTAATGTTTTAGTCTGAGTTTCTTAAGTGGAGGCTTAAATGTTGAACTGACTGCTCTTGGGACCCACGCCTGGAGTGGGCAATGTGTTGCTTCCATCACATTCTATTGAGCAAATCAAGTCATAAGGCCAGCCCAGCTCAAAGGGTGGGAAAATAGACTCCGCCTCTTGATGGAGATGGAGGTGGTGACATGTGTATACAAGAGTGCGAGGAATTGTTGCAGCGATATTTGCAGACAAACTACAGCAGGAAAGAAGAAAGGCTATCTTCACTTAGTGCTTTGACTGACTAAGGTACTAGCAGTTACATGCAATGTAGATGCCTAGGCAAATGTCTGTCTCGAAGGTGAATGCAACTGTCCAAGATTATTAAGGAGTCAAATAAGCTGAAATATGATTTTCTCAGATCGCTTTATCACCTTAAGTCTCTGACAACAAGAATTGACTTATCCTGAACACTACTGTCTGCACCCAGTAGAGTTTTTCAAGATATTAGCTCTGAGGGCAAGAGTATAATATATCCAACCGCTGCAACTTTTCTTTAGAGAATACTGGGGTTTTAAATGAAAGTAGTAAATTTTCCTCTTCTGTAATCATGAAAAACCCTCAAACCATTTATGTAGCATAATTCAGAAGTTATAGGACAGTTTACAATGAAGCATTTTTATGAGCAATCAGATGCAGCAGTCGAAAGATGTTTCCCTTTCCAGCTTTAAAATGCTAAGACTTCCAGCCATACTGTGAATCAAGGACAAAAAGAAATGGAGCACACAGAAAAAAGAGTGGGAAGGTCTGGGTGCCTTTGCAAACTCTGTTATTCATTAGCTCATGGCTAGGGCTGGTCACCCAGCTGCTCGCTGCCTCTACTTCTTCATTTTTCAAGTGCGGAAATACAATGGAGTCTGCCTTACTTGGCCTTTCTGAACACCGAAAAGTGCTCTGAATGGTATTTGATCTCAGCAGAAGAGTAAGTAAGTACACACACATATATAAATGTCTATGTCAAATATTATTGCTTTCTTTGTAGAAGTATTATTATTATTATTATTAATTCTAAAAGTCATACATGAATGTAAGCTAATTGTAAAAAATTCAGACATATACCAGGTCTGTTCTGAAAGTATCCAGTCATGTAATATGAAAAATAGAGACATTTATTGAAGAAGATACAAGAAACATTGAACACAGGACAATGATGCCTCAGTCCCCCTCAAAGTAGGCACCCTGGGACCTCACACAGTTCTCCCAGTTGCAGCATAACGTTTCCTCTGCTCTAGCAGCAGAAGCCATGGAATGAATTTCAACAATCTTTGAGGAGTTTGTGCCACACTTTTATTTGTGTTGCACTCATTGCATAGTCCCCAAAAGCCTTCTGAATCATTCAAATAATTTCCACAGAGGAATGTCCAAGCTTAACACAAAATTTGAGGCAGATTCGTTACTCTACTCGCTGAGTCATTTTGAATGCAATGGTTACACAGTACACATGCTCACTTAGCAGCATCTACTGCCCCCACTGAGTTGTACAGTGAAGTCGTCATTGTTCACACATGCACACTCCAGTCCACTCTCCTTGGCTGCCAGTTTACACTGATGTTGCACAAACCATTCTCATTATATTAACAATGGCTGGATGACTGGGCTTTTTCCAAACAGACCTCATGTAAGGGGAAAAAAAGAAACCTTTTTTACATCTCAATTTTTATCCCATCTCTCTCTTTCCTCAAATATAGCCACATTTCTATCTGGTGTATATCCTTTCCGATCATGCCCATATTTTTGAAATACACACAAACATACCTACAGTTTTTACCAAAAATGGTATCTATTTAGGTGGATTTCCATACACTTTGTAGACAGCTTCTTCAGAAATCAATGATATATTTTTCATGTTTCCAAATTAAAGCATTGGTTAAAGGCTTTATAGCTTTACTGAAACACTTTTGCAAATATCATGCATATAAACTGTTTTTCTCACTTTTACTACTTATTTGAATCATTAAAGAGAAAACCAGAGGCCCAAAATGGCATCACTCATGCTAAAAGTCCTTGGTACAAAACGTAGATGTAGTACCTGATCAAACAGCAATTGCAACCTCTCCCATAAACATAATCTTAGTCCACCAGCCTGGAATCTTCTGGTCAACACCAGTGAGGTAACTGTCATGTGAGTCCTCTCTACCCACCCCCACCCCATAGAAAGGAGATAAAAACCCTTCCTTCTTCTCTTACCCTACCTTCCAAAAGGAAGATATCTAGTGCCTCAAATAGTACTTTCTTTTGACAATAGCTTCTTTGCCCCACCCTTCTTTTTATAAAAATCTTCCATTTTGTGCAAACCCTCAGAGACCATGCTAAGTTGCTAGATGGGGTGGGGTCTGACTCATAGTCATTTAATAAAGCCAATTAGAGCTTCCATAAGAATATATTTTATTTTACTGTGTTGTATGTATCTTTGTAAGAGTTCTTTAAAAACTTTGAAAACAAGGTTTGAGATACATAAAAAAATCTTATCGACTGTTGGTTACTTCTGCTTCCCCTTTCCTTCCCTTGATTGCTTTGCTTTTTCTAAACAAGTTATCAAGCTGACAGCAGCAAGAGACTAGTCCCTCCCTTTGCCTTCAGTATTTTTCTGGGTCATTCCAAGTTCAGAGAGTGACTTTTACTTCAGATAATGCCTTTCTCAACAAATCTAAGTCTACCTTTGAATTCCTCTAACATTCTTTCATAGTTACCTCAGTGAAATCTTCACTCTGGCTCCTGCCGAATTCACTCACTTGGCTAAAAAATATGGCCCCGTGTCTGACTTGCTAGTGATAAATCTGTATCAATAAAAAAGTCCATCTGCTAATTGACCCATGCTAAAATGTTTCTCACATGCCGACTCTATGCCAGACACCACGGACCATCCGGTGATGGGGGTGTTTGTCAGGCAACCCAGGGATCATGGAAGGCTTCTCTGAGGAAGTGGTGACCTGAGGTCTGAGAGAGGAGGAGGAAGAGGTAACCAGGTGATCTGTGTGCACCTGTGATGCGGTGGGAGGGGAGCTCTGATGAGTTTTGCATTTTGATACAGTAATTCTGACATCAGGATTAAAAAAATAAACAAGCTGAAGGGGTGCAAACATGTTGCGGGGGACCAGTTCCAAAGGATTCAAGTAAAAATAGATAGTAATTTATGTAGGTAAACAACCTCTGAAAATCTTGAAATGACACAGACATTTAAAAAAAATTCTTAAATGTTCATTTATTACCTAAATCCTCTGACAATGAAACCTGTTTCAAGCACTAAGTATTATTTAAGATAAAAATGTGAAGAATCTATTTGTCAATGATGATGATTCATATTACAACCAGAACACCTCTACTATTTTTGGTGTAAACCTGTGATGGTCCTGCTACGGTCTCCGCTGTGGACCCAGAAGGGGCAGAAGGGCCTAGTGAGGCAAGGGAGGGAGGCCAGGACACAGTCTCAGTCTTTAAGTCCCAAAACTTGATTCATTACCTTCCTGCCCCTACTGTTCTAGATTTTCCCAATTTCATTCAAAGTCATTTATTCAGGTTCCACATTTTTAATATAGTCATACTTAACAATAAATACTCAGGAACAATTTTCTGGTTAGGTAGTGATTAAAAAAAAAATCTTTGCAGTATGAGCCAGAATTCCCAAGACATATGATTGGACATTGTCAGAGGTACATAAAAATCAGGAAAATATTCCATTCTTGTCTCCAACGAAAGGCTCACCAGAGCACTGTTAACTATCATGGAGATGAAGAGACTCTCTCACAAACACAGACCAGCTATTGCCATTTAAGGATTGTCTCTGAGAAGAGAATTCTGTCTTCTAAACTTTTACTGATTCTGATTTAATTCACATTTTAAAATACTTACAAATAAACCCCACTGAAGAATGCAGAGAATGAGTGCTGTCCAGGTGACAGTGTTAAATAAATCATTTACTTGTGTTTCATGGGATACTGATTTCTATTTGATTGTATTTTTATTTATTTTTATGTTATTTTTATTGATTGATTATGCTGTTCTAGTTGTCCCATTTTTTTCTCCCCTTTTTCCCCTCCGCCTAGTATGCCCCCCCACCCACCCAAACCAGCATTCCCCCAATTAGTTCAACAAACTATGGTTCGATGTATTTATATTTTTCAGCTCCCACTTTTGTGTCTTTTGCTGTCATATTTCTGAATGTCACCTTCCAGGATGCTTGAATAATTTTTGGTTTTTTTTAAAGAAATGGATTTCAAAAATGATAAAAAATGTTTTAGGTTGGGGAATGATTTTATTTGGAAACACATTCTCTGTTGACGCAGGAGGATGATAAGAAAAAGTAAAAACACTAAGGAAGTTAAAGCAAGAACTAAAAACAAGACATTATGGATGAGTAGCAAACAGTTACAGGAGAGAGACAGATATAATTTTATGTGCATTCTGTAATGTGGCCAGCTGTGTGGGAATTAACCCATTCCTAGTCTTCCCAATGATATATGTGACTAATCCTAACTGGAGGAAAAAAGCTCAAAGCTATTATACACAAAAAATCATTGTCTGAGTTTTTTGTTGAAACATAGAACAGAAATGGGAGCTGGTGGGGTAAAGAACATTGGCTTTGGAGATTAGATTAATAATGTATATAATGTATAACTATATAAAATTATCTATCAATCTCAATGAATAAATACAGATCTATTATTTCTATCTCCATGTCTACATTTATGTGACATAGTAAACACTAAATGTTTAGATGCCTTTTGTTATTATTATGGTTCTCCTGGAAAGATTGGCTTAGAGTTGTTGTGGCAGGTTGAATAACAATCTCCAAAGATGTCTACAGACCAATCCTTGGAACCTGTGGGCGTTATCTTATATGACAAAAGGGGCTTTGCAGGTGTGGTCAAGTTACAGCTTTTGAGATGGGGAGATTATTCTGGATGGCTAGGCGGGCTCTATGAAAACACAAGGGTCTTCATGAAAGGAATGCAGACCCAGAGAGAAACTATGTGACAGCAGAGCAGAGGGACAGTGAGAAAAGCATTGAAGGTACTAACTTTGAAGACAGAGGAAGGGGGTCTTGAGCCAAAAGATGTAGGCTGCCTTTGGAAGCTGGAAAGGGCA
Organism: Mormoops blainvillei; assembly: GCA_004026545.1. Lineage (NCBI taxonomy): Eukaryota > Metazoa > Chordata > Mammalia > Chiroptera > Mormoopidae > Mormoops > Mormoops blainvillei. The sequence goes on from PVJD01000071.1 coordinate 581,590, forward strand.
AGGAAGCAGATTCTTTCCTGGAGCCTCCAGAAGTGTGGCAGCCCTGTGGGCTCATTTTAATTTGCGAACTACAGAACCGTAAGATAATAAATTTGTGTTGTCCTAAGCCTCTAAGTTTGTGGCAATCTGTTATAGCAGCAATAGGAAACTAATACAGCTGTGGTTGGAAAGGATGGGTTGGAGTTTGTCCCACAACCACCTCTCTCTGGGTGGTCCACTGAGAAGACACATAGCCCCAATCCTACCGGAGCTGCAGCTTTGAAGGGAAACCCTGAAGACACTCTGAGGAAGGTTCTCCAATGCTGACTTTGGAGACTTGCAGGCATGTGCCTTATCTTTGACGTCACCAGCAAGCAAATTGTACCTGGCCTTGCACCTCCTTTTGAGCAGAGCTGAGATTTAGTGGGAGCTCAGAGGAGCCAAGGAAGAGACAGGGAAGCAGGAGCCCACCCACACACATGGCAAGCAGTGGATTGCTGCCTGTGGTTTTCCTGAAAGGCTCTGAAATGGCTTTCAGAGCATTCTTTGTTGGGGCCCTACATTCTTTGGCAGGGCTGTCATGACCCAAGGGGTGTGGCCAGCAACCCACATCCTCTGGGGTGTTTTGTGGGCTGCTCTGCAGCGTGGCATAGGGACCCTGGCTTGAGAGACCTGCTTCCTTCTCAACCTATTACTCAGGAAATCTTTGGCCTGTTTCTGTTTATCCTTGAGATAAAAAAGTCTCTCCAATCTCCCACTGTGAAAAGGACATTGTCCTTAAGTTTTGGCAAACTGTGATTTAAAGTCCTTACACCTGTTAAAATATCACCCAAAGTCCCAAAAGCCAAAAATAAGAGGGAACCTCTCACTCTCTCCTCAAGCAATGATTCAGCCACCATGGTCATACGTGAGGCCGTTATCCTGCTCTGTAACATCTCACTTTCTCCTCTGTGCTCCCATATACAGCCCTAGTCAATAGCTGTATTAAACCACTTGTGCCAATATTTTGGAATCATTTGCCCCTCCCTCCCCCAAATCCATTCATTCTTCAGTGCTGAAATCATGTCTAACAGAGATTAGCATGGTGCTTGGCACATAATAATTTATTGATAATTTTTTTTGATGATCAAACTTTGCCTTATGTAGTTGATACCTCCAGACGTGGTTGCTTTTTAAACACTGAAGCATAATTTACATACAATCCATCAAAAATTCAGTATTCAACAATTTTGACAATCAAATAAAATATGAAGCCAAGCAAGAGGTAATTCTACTCATGCATTTTTTTTTTTTGCACCATGAATTAATTTTGCCTGTTTTTGGACGACATACAAATGGAATAATACAGTACATACTTTTTTGTCTAGATTCTTTTCCTTATAGCCTAACAGAAGTCCTAAGAGTCATCCGTATTGCTGCATGGTCAGTATTTTTTCTTTTTATTCGTGACTAGTATTCAGTTTATGAATACACTACAATGTGTTTATCCATTTTCTTGCTGACGAACATTTGGACTGGTCCTAGTTGGGGGCTCTTATTCAGCTTTATTCAGCTTTTCTAAATATTCTTGTATAAGCCTCTTTGTGGTCATGTTTCCATTTTTTTCTGAGAAATATTGAGCATGGAATGCCTGTCTCATTGAATAGATGCAGAAGTTAATTTTATGAGAAATTGGAAAACAGTTTCTTACATTTTTGTACCATTTTCCATTCCTATTAGCAATGTTTGAGAGTTTCAGCTTCTCCATATCTTCATCAACTTCTAGTATTATCATACTCTATATTTTACCCATTTTATTGGATATAAAATGAAATTTCATTGTGGTTTTAATTTATAGATCTGTGATAACTAATGATGTTGAAAATTTAGACACATATTGTTTAACTTTCAAATATTTGTGGTTTTTCCAGATACTTATTGATTTCTATTTAATACCATTATGGTCATAAGATGTACTCTGTGATTTTAATTTTTTAAATTTCAGTGAGTCTTGTTTTATAGCTCAGCATACTTCATCTATCTTGATTAATGTTCCATGTGCAATTAAGAAGACTATATATTCTGCTGTGGTTTGGAGTAGTTTTCAAAATGTTAATTAGGTTAACAATGAGATACCACTTCACACCAGTCAGAATGGCCATCATAAACAAATCAACCAACAACAAGTGCTGGTGAGGTTGTGGAGAAAAGGGAACCCCAGTGCACTGTTGGTGGGCATGCAGACTGGTGCAACTCCTGTGGAAAACAGTTTGAAATTTCCTCAAAAAACTAAAAATGGAAATGCCTTTTCGCCCAGCAATTCTACTGCTGGGGTTCTACCCTAAGAATCCTGAAACACCAATTCAAAAGAACCTATGCACCCCAATGTTCATAGCAGCACAATTTACAATAGCCAAGAACTGGAAGCAACCTAAGTGCCCAACGGTAAATGAGTGGATCAAAAAACAATGGTACATTTACACAATGGAATACTATGCAGCAAAAAGAAAGAAAGAGCTACTACCCTTCACAACAGCATGGATGGAACTGGAGAGCATTATGCTAAGAGAAATAAGCCAGACAGTGAAAGACAGATACCATATGATCTCACCTATAAATGAAAACTAATCAACAAAGTAGACGAGCAAGCAAAATATAATCAGCAACATTGAAATAAAAAACTGACAGTAACCAAAGGGGAGGAGGGAGGGAGATAATGGGGGGAAAGAGGGGAAGGGTCATCAAAGAATATGCATAAAGGACCCATTGACAAAGCCAAATGGAAGACAGATTGAGGGTGGGAGGTGGGGATTTTCCCCTCATGGCAGAGGGGAAAGTGGTGGTGGGAAAATGTTGACAAAAAACAAAACAAAACGAAACAAAGCAAAACAAAACAAAACAGACAGGGGGAGGCTAAGAATAGTACAGGTAATTGAGAAGCCAAAGAACTGATAGGTACAACCCATAGACATGAACTAAGAGGTGGGGGGATGATGGGGTGCAGGGTGGAGGGGATAAAGGGGGAAAAATGGGACAATGTAATAACATAATCAATAAAATATACTAAAAAATTATTTTAAATGGAAATAGATTAGACGTTAGTTAGCTAAATGAATAAGAGCACAATGCCCATGCATATGCTGCCTTCAAGAGATCCGCTTCAGATGGAAAAACACATACTCACCGAAAGTAAAAGGATGGGAACAGATATTTTATGCAAGTGAAAAAAAAAATAGGGTCTGGCACAAGTAACCTCCTTTTTTATTACAAAATCTTGTATTACGAAATTATAAGCATGTAATTCTATAACAACAATTATTTCACTCAAGCACACCATATGACATTTTATTTGGAATGTTCAAATTAAAAATAAATAAATAAAATGTTAATTAGGTTAAGTTGATTGATAGTGTGTTCCAACCTTTTACAATTTTACTGTCTTTTTTCTACTTTTTCTTTTTTTCTTTTTTTAAGTATATTTTATTGATTATGCTATTATAGTTGTCACATTTTTTCTCTCCTTTATTCCCCTCCACCCTGCACCCCCCTTCCCACAAACATCCCCCTCCCCCTTGTTCATATTCATGGGTCGTACATGTAAGTTCTTTGGCTTCTCCATTTCCTATACTATTCTTAACCTCCCCCATCTATTTTGTACCTACCATTTATGTTTCTTATTCCCTGTACCTTTTCTCCCTTTCTCCTCCCACACCTCCCCACTGATAACCCTCCATGTGATTTCCATTTCTGTGGTTCTGTTCTTGTTCTAGTTGTTTGCTTAGTTTGTTTTTGTTTTTGTTTTTAGGTTCAGTTGTTGATAGTTGTGAGTTTGTTGTCATTTTAGTGTTCGTAGTTTTGATTTTTTTCTTACATAAGTCCCTTTAACATTTCATATAATAGTGTCTTAGTGATGATGAACTCCTTTAAATTGACCTTATCTGGGAAGTACTTTATCTGCCCTTCCATTCTAAATGATAGAGTAATCTTGGATGTAGGTCTTTGCCCTTCATGACTCTGAATACTTCCTTCCAGCCCCTTCTTGTCTGTTAGGTTTCTTTTGAGAAATCAGCTGATGGTCTTATGGGAACTCCTTTGTGGATATCTGTCTCCTTTTCTCTTGCTGCTTTCAAGATTCTCTCCTTGTCTTTCATCTTGGGTAATGTAATGATGATGTGTCTTGGTGTGTATTTCCTTGGGTCCAACTTCTTTGGGACTCTCTGAGCTTCCTGGACTTCCTGGAAGTCTATTTCCTTTGCCAGATCGGGGAAGTTCTCCTTCATTATTTGTTCAAATACGTTTTCAACGTCTTGCTCTTCCTCTTCTCCTTCTGGCACCCCTATGATTCAAATGTTGGAACATTTAAAGTTGTTCCTGAGCCTTATTGATTTATTGATATTACAATAAAGGGGTTCCTGAGCCTCTCCTCATTTTTTTGATTTCTTGTTTCTTCATTCTGTTCTGGTTGAATGTTTATTTCTTCCTTCTGCTGCAAATCGTTGATTTGAGTCCTGGTTTTCTTCCCTTCACTGTTGATTTCCTGTGTATTTTTCTTTATTTCACTTTGTATAACCTTCACTTTTTACTCTGTTTTGCGACCATACTCAACCATTTCTGTGAGCATTCAGATAACCAGTATTTTGATCTCTGCATCTGATAGGTTGGCTATCTCTTCATTGCTTAGTTCTATTTTTGGGGCTTTGATCTGTTCTTTCCTTTGGGCCATATTTTTTTTTGTCTCTGGTGCACCTGTTGCATTGTAAGGGGCAAAACCTTAGGTATTCACCAGGTCGGGGCAACCCACGTGCTGCTTTGTGGCACTGTCTGTGGGGGAGGTGTCCGAGAGTGAACAATGTCACTTAGTTGGCTCTTGGTGGATTTCAGTCACTTCCCCGACTACCCACAAGCAAGTTGGGTCCTTTTGGTGCTGGTTCTTGGGTGGTTGAGTTTGTTTATGTTCCAGGACCCTGAGGCTTCCTCCAGTGAACTCTCCTGTGAGGCTGGGAGTTTCTCCTGCAACCACAACTCCCACAGGTTTTTACAGCCAGAGGTGTTTAGGCTTTCTTTTCCCGCACTGGAATCCTGGGTTGTATGGACTGTCTTGCTCCCCTGTTGTTCCTCCTGGTTTATCTGCATGCAAATGCAAATGTGGGAATGCCCCATCTGCTAGCTGCCACCTTGCCATGTCCCTTCTGCTCCGGCTTCCTGTCTTCATCTCTACCCCTCCTACCAGTCTGGATGAATGTTTCTTCTTTAACTCCATGGTTGTTGGACTTCTATACATTCAATTTTTGTGGCAGTTCTCGTTGTTATTTTGTTTTTAAATTTGTTGTCGTCCTTCTTTTGGTTGCATGAGGAGGCAAAGTGTATCTACTTATGCTTCCATCTTGGCCAGAAGGGTTTTTTCTACTTTTTTTATCAGTTATTGAGAAAATGATGTCAAAATATTTAATTAGGATTAGAGATTTTCTCTCATTTCTCCTATTTTCTATCTGATTTTGCATTATATATTTTGAAGCATTTTCCCCTTTCTTTCATCTCTTTCCATCCCTTTATTCTGCTTTCTTTTGGGTGAATCAGTTTTTAAAAAAAATATTTCATTTAATCTCTTGTATGACCTTTAAGCTCTACCTTTTGTAATACCACTGTGTGATTTGGGGGAGCTGTTTTAGATATTACAATATACACCTCTAAATTATCATAATCTATCTTCAATAACATACTACTTTATAATTAATGGAAGTCATCTTGGATAGCTTCTCTAAATTTCCTAATGCTCCACTTCCATGTTCAGTCCCTACAGGGAGCTGTACTGTCTCAGTCTACCCACATTCTTTATTTCTTTTTCCTTCACATTTTCTCTAAAGTTATAGTCCATATGTCAGAGGACAGAAAATAATTCTCAGCAATGCTCTGAGCATCTGTGATCAAGAAAGCTGTCTCTTTCTGTGACCTAAGCAGTGCACTGTTCTTGTTTCTGCACTGGGGAGGGGCCTTGCTCAGTCCTAGTCCCATCTAGAAGGTATCCTTCTCATCAAATAGCCCAGAGCAGAGTATGGGGCATACTCAGAGCAAGAGAGAAAGCTGTAGGACAGACCACACACATTAATAGGGAAGCCAGCCCGCTGTGCCCCTAACTTGGAGAAGCATTCTACAGGCACATAGGAGGACAGCAAAATTCCTCACCAGTGTAATTGACCAATACTCTGAACTTTGAGCAAAATTCAAATCTGAGCTCAAAGCCTGAGATTAGGACGTTTTACAAATACTAATAAAGGCCCAGATGCAAAGGTAGAGCAAGACTGGGGTGAAAAAAGGAGTTTGTGGAGGATTCAGACAAGCAACAGTGGGACTTGAAACATCCCGGGAAGATGCCAAGATGGAGATAGCTGTTTGTGTATCACCAATTCTTAGTGATGGGAAATTGGAAGTATATACCAGGAAACCATTAATGATTTGGAGTTTGCTTTAAAAAATCATACCTCGCTTTAACTGAATAAAATAGTTCTCATCCTACAATGGAGGTTGAGGCACTTTTTTTTTTTAAATTACCTTTTCTATTGCTTTCATAAATTCCCAGCTTACAGATATTTCATGTCATTTGGGCTTAGGATACCTGGCAGGACCCTTGCAGGCATCATTGCACTGCCCAGAGATGGAGAACCATGTGGGCAACAGAGGCCTCACACACAAGAAGCTGCTTCAGCAAGGCTTTTCTCTGTCAGGGTGTGGTGCCCATTAGACTGTTACACCCCTCCTGCCCAACCGTTCCTTCACCCCCGTTATAAAGTACTGTAACATCCCCTGCAGTAGACGGTAACAGAGTCGCCTCCCACAGAGAAAATCACTACATGCTGCAGAGCCCCAGTTGCCATGGAGGCGTGCGTTACTCGAAGCTGTGGGTAGAATCCCCCAAAGCTTGAGAACTCATGGCAGAGCAAGAGGGACTCACAGACTATACCCAGCCACCAAGCTGCAGGGATGGCAAAGCAGTGGTCATTACCAGAAGGGTGGCATATCTTGCCTTTGATCATGTCCTTTAAACCAAGAACCCAAGTCTGCCCATAGTGACAAATACTGAAACCTGGAAAAGCCAATCCTCCTCTGGACTGGCGAGCCTTTGTAACAAGGTCATTGTGAAAAGGGCAAATGACAGTCACCTGAGTGAAAAGGCTGACCTCAGTGTCCGGGCTGCAGGTCACTGAGAAAGAGCTGCATCTCACCTGGGAATTGCTATTTTCTTTTCGCGTCTGTTTGGTTTTCTCTTTTTCTCTCCAGCTTTTCTTCATTCTTTTTTCCCCTGCTCTTTGTCCTTGCATGATAATTAGTCTGGAAAGAGAGTGAAGTGTAGGAACCATCCGTCATTCTTTCTACTTTCTTTATTCCCTGTTGCTAATCCATCCGTATCTCATCCCTGACAGTGACACCAGCCCAGAAAGCCACGTCGTCCCTCCTAGAATGCCATCCACCACTGCAGTGGCCCCTTGGGGTTGTTGAAGGACAAGTGTGGCGCTTGATACTTTCCACCAAAGTTTGACTAGAGGCCCATCTGCTTGGTATAAAATTAGGCTAACCTGGGAAAGACTCCTGTGTCTCGTTTTTGTAGACATTCAAGAAATAGTCATTGGAGTAATGAAAAAATTAAACAGCTTTGAAAATGCTTTGCAGACATAAGGTAATATTATTTGGGCACTACCATCCAATTCTATAGTTCTAAGTTACCTGTGGCATAGCTCCCATTAGGAAAGAACACTAGTGCCCACACCTTGTGTTCTGATGTTGGGGAGCCTCAGAGAAAAATAGGGGTACTCCTCTCATCTGTGGGTATTTTGATATTTCCTATCTGACTCTTATGTCTACTTCTCAGTTGAGTCTTCTTAACAATGTCATCCGGGGGAAAAAATTCTTATTCCTTTCTTCCACCACTTCCCAGCAAAGAGCTTTTCTGCAAGAGGCGCACCCAGGGTAACCTGTTTGGCTCTATGGCCTTGGGATGCTTGCTGAACTGAAATATTTTCAATTTAATGGGTCCTTTGGTCATTACTGCTCCTGCTTTGCTTTGTTGTTGTTGTTGTTGTTGTTGTTGTTGTTGTTAGTATAGGAGAAAAGAGGAGGCCTGAAGTGCTGGCATTGGTTGGTGAGCAGTTTATAGGAAATCGTGATATGTCTCATAATTCATCTCATTTACAGATGGTAAGAAACTCTGAAACTGTGGCTTTTTTAAACAAAATTTTTTATTCAACAAATATTTATTGAGTGCTGTGTTGGAATTTTTCTGTAGCTAAGGCTACAATGAGCAAAGCCAAATATAAACTCCAATCTCATGGAACTTTAGAGGAGACTGGCCTTAGCAGTCACCAAAATGAATGTGGAGATGCCTGTCTTTCATTTCTTGATGCCCCCAGCCAGGCTGAACTAACTCTTTATTCTATGGATCTCATATGAGGCCCTAAAGACCACACACTGTGTTCCCTAGGACTAGCATGGGTTAAGTTTTTAAAGATTTCATTGTTACACTTTATACTGTAAATTCAAATCTGTAATGGGAAACTTGACACATTCATTTAATCTAAGATTTAAAACTCAATTTTAAAACCATTGTTTGATACACTACTATGAATGCAAAAGTTTGTCAATTAAACTAACATGTCAACAAGTTTAAGACACAACCTGATATCAGAGATATTGAAATGTGAACATGATAGTTCGGTGCTCCCCAAAGAGTGGTCTGATCTCTGGACCAAAATCACCAGCATCGCCTGAACTCTTGAAAGGAATGCAAATTATTCAACTTCCCCCCAGACTTTTGGGGGTGGGACCCACACAATCTTGGTTAAACAAGCCCTACAACTGATTCTGATGCATGATAAAATTTTCAGAACCACTGAAATAGTGCATCTTAGCATCTTTGGAATACGATATTTCAAAAAAATTTTCAAAGATTCAGTCTTCTCAGTAAACATTACTTGAAAACGTATTACATGCAAGGCATCACTTTGGATACTCAATTCACACTCAGAGTTTAGCAAGACTTATAGCCAACCAGAAGTTTGCAGTTTAAAGCAGATTTATCATTCAAGAACTGAAAGGTCAGGCCCAGTGTGTTGAGTGCTGTGGCTGAGATGCTCTGAATAGATGGGGGAAGCCCAGTGGAGGAAGGGGTACCTTCTGACTTTAATACTGGTGCGGACTTCATGATGAAGGTGGTATTTAAATTGGGCCTTCAAGGATACGCAGGATTTGTTTTTCAGAATGAAAATAAGTGAGAGATAATATTCTGCAGAAGGCATTTCTCCCCAATGCCCTTCTTTTTATGTGTGTTCCTGAAAATGTCAGAAATTAATAAGAAAGGCATATGACCACAAAAAAGTGTGATGGCAGTCAGACCAATCCTCTTTCTCTGACTCTCTGGAGATACGCTCACCAGTGGCACCCTGGTGCCAGCAGAAATGCCAGCAAGTGCTAGGGAGAAAGACAGACCCAAGCAGTCCCTTTTATCACTGTGTAATACCCACAGTGGAAACGTTGTGGATAAAAGGCTGTTCCAGAGCATAAAGTTTTCATGGAACCACAAAGTGAAAGAACCAAGAGACGAAGAAGCCTTGGTGTTGTGTATTTTGGGTCCAACCAGTGACAGCAGAGACGTCACCCAATTTCACTAGTGTGGAAGGTCTCCAGCTAACATCATTTACATTGTGTCCATCAGGTTTTGAACACATAAACTTTGAAGCGCAGAGTACTTATGTTTAAAAGATAAGTTTAAAGTAACAAGGATAAAGGAAAACAAATTTTAAACCCCAGCAGCAATAAAATGGCCAAGTTGGGCTATAGTCTATTCCATAAATTAGTTGCATTTTTCCATTATCTTCACCTGCAGAGTATTGTGTACCATGTTTGTGCTGCTCACACCTTTATGCAGGAGAGGCACAGCCTTTGTGTTTATTGGAGATGGCAACTACTCACCCAAGAAGTGTGTAAGACACTTCACTTCTCTCCATCAAGGAGGGGATTTGTTTATGTGCAGACTGCAAAAGTTGTTTGGAATTAGAGCTGTTCCCAGGAATTTGGAGAACAGTCACACACCCAGGTCTGTTTCAAATTCCTGAATTTAGGAGACAAAAGGAAAGCAAATCTCTGATAAAAGGGAGCAAGGTGATCCTTTCCAAGGCTTCTGGATGCTTCCTTTAGCCACAAGCACTTCTTTTTCATTTCAGTTGGAAATTAACTCCTAACTCTCTACCTGTCATCTCTTTTTTGCCAGTGTGATAGACTTAATGTGTATTCTCTACCTGACAGACAGAGGATACAGGATACACAGGTAGGTTCTCAGTGACTCTGGGGACTTTGGGGTCCCCTCCACCATCCCCTTCTTGGTGAATCCTTCTGGCACATCAGTGGGATATGGCTAACCTCCCCTACTCACTGCCCCATCACCTCAGAACCCTAATGGATCCTTATGTTAGACAATGGGACCATTGTGGACCCAAAGAGATATTAAACACCAGCCAAGCACAAAGCCTCCTCATCTGATACAAGACTGTGTTCCGAAGTCATGGATTCCATGTTTTTCTGCTTGTGTCATTCTCAAGGCACTAGGAATAACTCTCCAAAGGCTTAATTAACACTCCAGTCAATGTGTTTGAGCTGTATGTACTGTGCCCCATGCAGATCACAATCTGAGGCTCTCATTACCTGCCTCCGCCTGTTAAAATGCAGTGGGTAAGAGAACAAAAGATTTCAACATGGCCATACTGTTTTCATCTTGGCAGGAATATAGAAGCAAGAAATGGTCTGTGATCATAGTTTTGGATATTCAGGGAAAAGTAGACATTCAGAAATTGCCTTGCCAAATTGAGTGTACTTCCTTTTCAGATATAGTGATATTTCACAATGAAGAAATCGAATGTCTTGTAAGAAGGGTGTTATCCACAAGTATTTTTTTGATTCAAAAATGGACTGGGGCCTTGCAAGGCTTCTCTAGGCATCTACGTGGTTAGAAGTAGGATGTTCATAATAATTGGTGAAGAGTCAGAGGTTTGCATTCAGGCAGACTTGGGTTTGAACCTCAGCCCTTCCATTTACTTAAGATTTGGAAGCGTTGCTTCACTTCCTCTGTGAAGCAGAGGTAATAATGTCCAGCTTATAGAGTTGTTAAAATTGCTTTTGCGGAACAAATATATTAATGGTTGTAAACACAGTAAACTTTGGCCAGCTGGCAGGTAATGCATTATCACCGAATGGTATTTTAAAAATTACCCATTCATACATCATGGGTTCCACATACCCTTAAAAACAGAGAGCCCCTTTCCTAGTTAGCAGAGAACAGGCTATAGGATTATTTTCCATAGTGGAGGTTATATGGATATATAACAGTAATTCTGTTACATATCCATAAACAATATGAGAGGCTTACAGGAGGGAAACAATGGGAGAGGTAGGATAGAGAATTAACAACAGGGCAGACTACACAGGACATTCTCTCTGGGTCCGTCAAAGGAGGTCTTTTCTCCATAATGCTGAGGTAGGACATCAGGACAAGGGGGCTATCAATGCCCACAGATCATCGGCAAGCTCTCAGTCACAACCCTTGCTTGTAATACAATTGTAAAGTGGATGCTCTATGAAGAAACTCATAAGCAAATGAAGCTTTTAGGAAAGGCAAAAAGAAAGGTGAATGGTTGGCCACTATGATCAGGAGGAGAGGAGGTGATGCCATTTTCTTGCAAAGAAACAATGAATCCAAATTTTCCAAACCACTCATCTGTTTTGCATGTGTACAACTGGCATTGGAGCACATCATTTGGCACATAATTGCATGGCATTAACATTTTCATATGGATTGTGACAGTATATAGAAAACTAGCTGCAACATGGGAAACCAATAATGGCTTTGGTGAGCTGACCACTAGTTGTCCACTGCAGGGGTGAGGGCTGTGCTGAGGAGGGTGATGACCTTGCCCTGCTTTCCGCTCTCTGAGAGGAAATCATCACCATCCATTTCTCTGCCCAGGGAAGCGTCATTCTGATCAGACGTATCTTTTAAAGTCACAAAACTTGACATGCCTTTGAACCATCTTGTCCTTTAGCAGCACAAGTGGGTCACTGAGACCTCCGAACCAAGGCCTTTTTTCAGGTGAAAGCCCAGAGTTGAGAATGCAACCAAAAACACAGAAATAAACCAATCACGTGCCTCCTTTGGGCATTTGATCTGGTCTTTGAATGTGGACTCAAAAATCACTAGATGCTTAATTAGACATCTAAACTTAGTCCACGAATTTGCATGTGTAAGTAATCAGGGAAATATTTGCTTAGAAATGCGTTCCATTTCCTCTGTTTGCTGTAAATCAAATTACTGAGTAGCAGATCAGATCCTGAAATGCTTTTTAAAAATATGTCCTACTGCCCCACTGCTGTAGCCTGGGACCCTGTCAGACGTCATGATCTGACTATATTAGACATAATGAGAATTTTCTTTGGGGAGGCTGCCACCATCAGTCAAGGACATGGGCCAAAGTAGGTCAAGTGACTTAAGATGTGAGGCCCTTTTCCTTTACTCTTCACTCCAACAGGACCCAGATCTCATCCGTACTGATTTTCTCTCAATTTTTTAGTGACCACAGTAGGAACATTCAGAAGGGGTATTATGAATGACCAGGGCTAGAACCTGGTCTAGTACTGCCTGTCTCAATTCATCCATTTATCCATTAATTCAAATGTTTTCAAGTGCCTACTATATACCATATTGTAAGTACAAAGGTGTGAAGCATAGCCCTTGCTTTTAAGACAGTAGCCATCCAGAAGGAGATCTCATGCAGATCACGACAACAGACTACAGTTGGTGCTAGTAATACAGGCGCGGATGACTGAATTACTGGTTTGTTTCTCACTTCTCCATAGCGTTTCTGTTACATAGCCACACTTTCCATGGTTTATTATGGGTGGGATGTACTTCCCTGGCCTTGGTTCTTGGATTCAGCCAAGCGCCTTGATTTAGTCAATGGGGGCACAAGCAGAAAATTGAAGAGGGCTTGAGTTCTTGAGTTTATTTATTACCATGAGAAAAATGTGCCCTGGTGAACCACTTCTGAGGATGAGACATGGAGCAGGGGCTGTTCCAGCCAACCTGGGGATGGATGAGCGAGAAACAAATGCTTACTGTCGTGTCCCATTGAGATTCTGTGGCTGTTCAGGTGCACAGGAAGAGCTGCCTGATACACCAGGTCTAGTGCGGGCAAATCTACAAGGGGCTCCAAACCAGGCTTGCGTATCCTGAGGGCAGTCCTGAGAGATGGTGATGAGTAAACCGAGGCCAAAAGATTAAGCAGTGTGTGTATGTGTTTGTGCGGGTGACTGGGAGGTGGGGGTTGGCCGTGGAGGGTAGAAGGGAGGGCAGACAGGAGGAATGGGGATTCGTTCTTTGAGCTACAAGTAGTGTGTCCTGGCTGGAGTGGGTGGACGAATCATCCTAAAGGGAGGGAAAGGCCCATTCAGCAGTCCCCTGGAGGGTCCTCTCACTGGGCACTGGCTGCTGCCCCATCACTGAGGATTTCTGTGAAGAGGTTTCTTATTGAGAAAAGGTACTCATGAGAAAGCTGCATGTCATTTTGATCTGTATTCACTTCCTATTATCCATTTTGAAAGTAAGTGTCAAATTGATACGGAGTCTGGTTGAACACTAAAGTCCAGTGTGTATAATGCATGTCATCCTGGTGTACAGTGTACATGAACTTGTTCTATGTCATGTATAGTATTCAAACTGTATTTTGGGGGTAACACCTTTTATTTACCAGGTGATTTTTCTTAAAGACCTATCATTTTTGTTTTCAGAATATATATTCCAGAATCATTGAGTTATCACATTAGTAGTGACTTTAAGTTTTCTAATGCAACTTTCTAGGAGGGCCCCAGAGAGGTGAAGTGAGCAGCTAGAAATCACACAACAAATTTTTGGTAGGGCCAAAAGGGGCAAGGTTTTTTACTTTAGTCTGTTGTTCACTTTCTCTTTCCTCCCTCCCTCCCTCCCTCTCTTCTTTCTTCCTTCCTTCCTTCCCTCCTTCCTTCCTTCCTTCCTTCCTTCCTTCCTTCTTTCCTTCCCTCCTCCCTCCCTCCCTGCCTCTGTCCCTCTACCTCTAGACTGCCCTGTTCCCCTTTCCATGTCCCCTCGGCCCCCAGCTGACTCTGACCCCCTGGTTTGGGGTGTCCTCATGCTGGTCACCCTGGCCTGGGCCACAAGAGCAGGGCTGAAAGACCCCCTTCCTCACGTCTGTGGCTAGTTGTGCTTTGGGAAAAGCAGGGAGTTGAACCAATTTCTGTTGTTCTTTCTTTCCCAACCATGCTGAACATTATCTGGAATATGTTTTGTTTCTCTTCATGCTAGAAGTCCCATTTTTTCCCCTACTTGATCAGAGCCACGATCAAGCCAGCCCAAGCACCTGTCTATGTGGGGAGGCACCATGCACTGAAAGCCAAGTTTAATACACACACACACTCACACATACACGAAGTAGTAACTCTGTCTCTTCCCTCTATTTTACACTAAACCTAGATTCTAATTCTTAATTAGAATCTAATAATCTAATATTATTAAATATTTTCTCTTTCATTTTCCTTTGATAAAAGGACTTGCCAATATAATAGTCCATGTTGATTTAAAAGAGAAAAGGATTTTAATTATGTTCAAATGACCTAATTTATTTCTTTGAGAAGAATAATGAATTAGCTTGCTCAGAGTTTGGTATTTTCTCTAAATAATGTAATGTTCAAGAAGCATTATAGATTTAGCAAGATTAGATCACCTTATGTATGTGTTTCTATACTATGTCTAAAACCATATGAAATGGTAATGATAAGGGTTATTTCCACTTGTAACGCATACTGAAAATTGACTTGTCATAACTCACAAGCACATCATTAACACATATTTAAGTATATATACCTTTTGTATCTTTCCTTCTTTTTCCTTTTTTTAAAATTTAGAACAATTTTAACTTCATGTGGTATATACTTTTCTGAAATTTGACTAACATCTTGACCACATGTTCCTTTAATAAGATCTATAAACTCAAAATTCAGAAGGTTCCTTTTATTCTAAGAAGTATAAAATTGTCAAGATGATCTTAAAAGCTCAATGACTTAACTATAGATTACTGAGTTGGTAATTAAATGGAGAAGCCATTCAGTCACGTGCCAAGGAGTTTTACTTGTGAAAGTGTCCCAGAGTTAGAAACTATCCAGATCATATAACTGGGAAGTTAAAATTAACAACCAGAAAAATGACTGGCTTTGCCTTTAGCTTTTCTCTTGGATAAAACTTGGCTTTGGGGCAGGTTGTAATCTGGGTTCTAGTCCCCACTCAGCCACAATTAGACATGTGACCTTGGGCAAATCACATAAACCTCTGCGGTCTCAGACTCCTCATTTGTGAAATTAGAAGGTTGAACCAAGCCAGCTCAAAATTTCTGTCTATTTCTATGTCTAGCACTTAGAGTTATTATTCCAAGAGTGGTTGGTTGTCATTTATTCTCCAAATCCATTTAGGTGAGAACCAGTAAGAAGAAGGTCAAAATTGCAGCAAATGTCACACAGGTTGCATTTAAAGAGCTTTGCTATAGAAAGACATACTAACTTTGAGACCAAATTATACAGTTACTATGGCTACTCTGTTAGGCCCTTAAGAATGAATCAATAATATAAAGCCTGATTTGGTTGCATACATTTCTCCCCGAGCCTAGCATCTCACAAAGGGGGACACACTCTTCTAGAAACAAAAATCAATTTTACCATCAGCAAATGTTGTATTAGTATCTTCCTTGGAACTCTCTGGTTACTAATAGCCACCATCAACTTAACTGAGTTAATAAAACTTTTTGTTTGTTTGTTTGTTTGTTTTAAGGATACAGACAGAGCCCAAGGACAGCAGTGCAGCTGGACCTTGGGAGACGTCTGCAGCCAGGAGCAGAGAAGTTGTGAGGAGCCTCGGTAGGGCCCTCTTTCTATCTCTTGCTGCTACTTCTCTCCAATTATTATCTACGTTCTTTCCCTCTGCAGAATATGCAGCCTCGGATAGAATATTCACCCTTCCCAAACACCACCCAACACCTATACACACCCTGCTCCAGAAGATGGAAGTTTACTTTGTCTTTGTATAAGAAAACAGCCTAGATGAACCAGAAATTTCTCGATCCAAATTCCGAATGCCTAAAAGACGTGGCTGTGGAGCAGGGACTCTGCATCGCACAGCTCTAGGGGGCACTTTTCATGTTGTATTGTATGTGCCTGATGGCCAATGCTGCTATACAGTGGGGGGTCCTTAGCTATAGCCAAAGGCATTTACTATAACCACCTCACTGCATTTGCGAAAAAGCACCTGCTAAAAATCGGCCTCCTTCTCAATACAACCCCCTCTCACTTACCAGACCTTAGTAAGTTCCCTCTACTTTAGGGCCAGAAATTTCTCTAAACTGTCAGACCTGTGACACATCTGATTCTTCGCAGTTCTGTGTCCTCATGCCTGAGATGAGCCTCTGGTGACAGAAGAGGCCGTAGATCTCCCCTGTTCCTCTCTGAAAGCCACTCCAATGTCACGATGGCTCTCGTGATCTATGAGAATGTACCCTCCCCTTTCTCACGTAGGGGCAAGGATTCCAAGTGTGTGATCTCCTTAGGTGCTGTCTTCTAAAATCCAGCATTTTGGGAGGTGTCCCCCTGTAAATCAGCTTGAAACTCAGCCTGCACTGAGAAGAGACAGTCCTCACAGTTACACCAAGCCATGTGTTTCTCCTCGAAAACATGCAGACCCCATTGGACGTGAACCAGTATGACACATTTTTAATTTATTTTCTTTGATTCAGAACTTCTTCATGCAGATTTACGAACACTAGACATGGAGATCAGTTTAATTCTCCCTAATTCTGCCTTGTTTAACTTGGCCATTTTGGGGATGGAGCTTTTGCTCAAGTGGCTACAGTTACAATATCAAATCTTTGAAAAGCTGAGCTGCTTTATTTGGTGCTTGGCATTTAGTGCATGTAAAACAGCCTGGATCTGTTATTTTCTTTCCCCTAAGTAAGAACACATCTCTTGAAAAGGTTTGGTGTAGTCTTGCCAAAGAAGGAAGCAGGAAACTCAAGCCAGCCTGGAGTTTCATGAGTTATGGAAAACTGGCTAAATTCACCATGAAAGTAATTTGGAAACATGAGGTGAGTACCGAGTAGCCTCTTCCTAGCCCAGCTCATTCCAACCTCTGGGAATACTGTGTGTTAATGCATATTTGCTGCAAAAGGACAATTATGGTGAGATGTTATTAACTCATATGAACCTGGTTAAGAATCATGATCATCTGAACAAATGTCAAAGCTTCCCTTTGATTTATCTTTGAAAAATAATGTTTGTAATGGAATTAATGATACAAACAAATGGTAGGTTAGACTCTTCTTAAATGATTAACAATTTAATT
Organism: Mormoops blainvillei; assembly: GCA_004026545.1. Lineage (NCBI taxonomy): Eukaryota > Metazoa > Chordata > Mammalia > Chiroptera > Mormoopidae > Mormoops > Mormoops blainvillei. Next base: position 599,000 of record PVJD01000071.1, read on the forward strand.
TGCATATAACGTGCACACTTTAAGTGATCCTGTGCTTTTATTAAACCAAGTCTAAAGTGTTAAAATAGTAACTACATTTAAAACATCCTATAATACAGAATTTCATTAATTCAAACAGTTGTCCCACATTTTAGTCTGAATTAGGGAGACTCAATGGTACATAAAATATAAAGGGGAAATAAATGTTAGTTTCATCCTCCAAAACCAACTCACTCGGGTGCTTACAAACTCCTGGGAGTTTTCAAATGTGCACAAATTGTAGACCTTTGCAAGTCTCAGAGCTGATCATTTAGATTCAGTTTATCAGTTCTTATTCTAAGCTTCATTTAGTCACCCTACATCCTTTCCCCTCTTTAAAGGCCCTTTTCTTTTTCCAGTATATTATAAATGGCTCTTTCATTTATGTGACAGTTTGAATTTAACAAGTCTCATACACAGACATTAATAAAAGTGATGGGGAAAAGATTTGGTTTTATACAACATGAGAGCATTCATTAACTCAAGAATGCCTCCTATGTGCCAAGAAAGCTTTGTTCGATGCCAGTGATTTGAAGATCAATGAGACATAGTAGGTCCCAGCAAGAAAAACAAATAAATGACAATGCAGTGCAGGAGGTTGAAATGATAAAAGGTTTATAGTACCATGGGAGCATGAAGATGAGAATAGCTAACTGGAAAAGCTAAGGAAGGTTCAATGAGGAGGTAACAAATGGGTTGTGTCTTCAGGGTTACAGAGAAGTTCTTTAGGGAGGTAAGTGCAGAAAGGTATGCCCAAAAAGGGGCGTGGGAAGCCTGACATATCAGAGGTCATACCCTTGATGAAGGTTTGGAGCAGAGGTTACTGGGCCAAATGGCCAGAGATGAGGCTCTTGGACAGGATAGGGCTGTGGCAGAGGGCCTTCCATGCCACGGTAAGGAAGTCGGATTTTATCCTGTGGCCCGTGATTGGTAGGTTTGTTTGTTTGTTTAAGGAACAGGCTTCCTTTTCAATGAAATCTTTCATCTCAGCTCCAAAATACAAGAGATAGAGAAGGAGCAGTTCCTTTGAAGTGAAGGAAAGGAGCTTTGGGGCTCAGTTGGTTCAGCCTTTAGGGTTCCCCACAAATACCACCTGAAAGCCAAGCTGCGGGACAAAGGGAGAGACAACCATGCACAGAAGTAAACCAGTGCTGTTCACATGCCTGACAGGCCGATGTGGCAACATCGCTGGGACCGGGACGCGGCTGCATGTAGCTCAGGATGGCTGTGAATGCAGCCTAACACAAAATTGTAAATTTACTTAAAGCATTATGAGATTTTTTTGTGATTATGTGTTGCAATGTATTTAATGTGTGGCCCTAGACAACTCTTCTTCTTCCAGTGTGTCCCAGAGACGCCAAAAGTTTGGACACCCCTAGAACTATAACCCTGGCCTTCTCTTTCTTCTCATGCCTAATCAGTAGTAAGTGGAAGACAAAGCTCTAATAGGGTCATCAAATTTGAATGGCCTCTCTCTGCTTCAAATGTTACTTAAGGAGTGCATAAAAGATATAGAAGACCATTCTTAAAAACAAAAATCTGAGAAACTTTAAAATATGGTTTGTTATGTGGAAGCCTTGTTGGCACGTTGAATTTTAAAGCCTCCAAAATAAAGCTCTTTGTTGGAAAACATTTACTTAATTTTCATCAGTGAACTCCTGGAACTCACATTTAAAAGGAAGTAAGACCATTTCATTTCCAGAAACAAACGCTGCGATTACCCTTGTCTCCTATTTCTTCTGACGTGCACCCTCTGAGTTAGATCAAGTTAAAAAGTAGCATAAAGCAGCTTTGTTTTTTCCCTTGGAGGAAACAATTTGGTAACTATACAGAGGATATTCTAGCACTAAGGAATTAACTACATACGTTTTGTTCACCCTTGGCTAGTTGGCCAGAATGCACGCCAACACTGGGGTATCCTAGCGTGAACAAGAATGCTATTTTGGTCTGTTGTAAAGAACTGTGGAAAGCAGATTTTGGACTGTTTTATCACATCCGTCAGCAACCACAAAACAAATGTTATTTCAGAATGAGGACTGTGGATGTACAAATACTAAAAGCTAAATAAAATGAAGATTATAGAGACATTTTTATAGTTTAATGAGTATGCTTGCTACCAAAGCTTTGCCTCTTCTTCTTTTTTTTTCCTTCTTTTTGAACCAAATGCTTCTACATAGTGCTTGGTGTTGCAAAGTTTGATGAGGGCCAGGTGTAGAAAAGGGATTGATGAATTCCACTGCTTCTCTCTCCAAACCACGGTGGGAGGGAGAGGACAAAACCATCCATTATGTGTAATACCAAACAACCCTTCTTAAAATGAAATAAAAACTCTGTCTACCCGGAAGAAGTTACCTAGAGAATTCAATAATTTCAAGATAATTAGATTCCTTCCTTGAGAGCTTCTCTAGAGAATACGGCCATTTTCAAAGAAACAATTATATGTGCTTTTAGCGGTGGCAATGCAGTCCCCAGAGAGAGAAGCGGGTCACAAAGTGGCCAAAGCGGCCAGCTGATGCTGCCCTGCTGACTCAGGGTGTCCTGTGTGTAGACACACACTTAGTCTTTGTGTCTTCCTCTGGGCGGTAAGCAGGAAATTTTTGTCAAGAGTCTCTAGGGTTCTCTCTCTTCATAGAATTAAATGCTTGTAAGATTCTATGTTTTCTAGTAGGCATTAAATGTTACCTCCCTTTCACAGAACTATTAATGTTAATGAATTAACAGCTTTGCTTTCCTTAAATAAACAAATGGAAATATTCTAATGGTGGAGTATCTGATGGAATCACCCTCCCCCACCCTGGTGTTGGCATATTCCTCCATTTGCCTGAAATTTCATGATTAGAATTTTATTCCTTTAAGTCAATTATTTCCTCTCTCCTTTAAATTTTAGCTTGTTTTGTGAGGAAAAATCACATCAAATCCCTTATGTGAACTAGTTTAATTAAAACAATTAGAAAGTCTAAAAATACCAGGAGTGTAAGGATGTAGAGCAACAGCAATGTCTGCACAACATGGTTGAGAGTGTAGATGCTTGAACTGCTTTCTGAAACAGTTTGGGAATATCTACTGCTGGCCATTTTAAAAGAAACAGGTATAAGTGCTTTTAGCTGTGGTAGTGCAGTCCACTACTAAATTGCCTGCCCGTTCCCTCCTGGCCAAAAGCAGAAAACCCCTAAAAAATCGTAAGTTAAATGGAGTAATGTTTTTCAAGACACTGAAATCAGACACTGAAGGACAGTGATCCCCTAAGAGATGGGACTCAAACAAGGTGAGCCCTACACTGGCCCCAGCAATAGTCTCCAGGTGGTAGCACAGGCAGGGAAATCCAGGGAGAGCCCAGTGGACTCCCTGAGTTGAGGAGACAGGCTTGAGAGTCGAGGGAGACTCAAGCTCATGCGGCAGAGTACTGGAGTGGGGGGAGCTGCATAGAAAGGCAACTGCAGAGATCTGCAGAGGGATCCCTTTTGACACAGCACGGCGTTGATTAGTATACATTGCGAAGAGACCACCCAAAGCGGGGGAAAGAACTATCTGGAAGGAGTAGAAGGAAGAGTATTCACTCAGAGGTCCAGGAATAGTGTCTGTTTCTACCATCCAGACTGGGAGACTTCAGAATTCACAGGGTTTTGGGTAGAGTACTCAGAAGAATCTTACCTTGATAGTAGGGCAAGTGATCTCTAGGATAAATGTTGCCCTGGTTCTGTCTAACAAATCTTCAAAGCAAGACCTGAAAGAATCAAATAGTTTTCAGACAACTCAACTGTCCCAGAGCAAAGTCAAAGAATATTTGGAATACAAACATATCCAGCACCCAAGGAGATAAATTCATAATGTCTGGCATCCGAAGTTTACCAGTCATGCAAAGAAGCAGGAAAACAAAACCACTTCTTGAGGGGAGGATTATCAAAGAATTTGAGGATATATTTTAAAACTGCTATAACTCCATCAATGATGACATTTTTAGGAAGATAGTACTTGGTATGATACATGACTCATTAAGTTATATACCGACCACAATTATTTATTTCCTATGGATTCTAGACTTTTTTGTTCTTTTTATTCAGTAAGGTAAGTGGTTTCTGGTCCTGTGGGTGGTTGCAGAGATAACCACGCATCTTGCAGGCCTATCCTTCTACCCAGACGCAGGGGAATTTTCATTTCCATGTTAGATTTATGGATCTGGCATGGTTTCGTTTCACTTTGTTTTGTTCAATGGTTGTAATAGTCAAAGTATGTTAGGGCCAATCTCATTGATCCTGTCCTAGTACTGAGGCTTACAGTGATTCCAAATAGTATGCTAGGCCTTGGGGATTTAAAGACAACTAACTAAAACCAGGTCCCTCTTCTCTGAAGCTTACCATCCTTCTCTCCAATCTTTGCAGGTTACCAATTGTTTTAACAAGTACCTGAGACTATGGTTTTATTCAAGCATGGTGAGGCAACAGATTAGGACATGATTGCCATTGAAAAGAAATTTTGTCACTTAGAATTCTGAAAAGGAAGGGACATACCATACCATGCAGGGACATACAGGGAAGCACCAGGGTTGGTCAGGAGTCAGAAGGAGTGACAGGTAAGCCTCAGCAAAAGCCTTCATTGTTGTTTTGCGAGAAGTAATGACAATGTAAGGTAAGCAGTTAGCAGGCTGAAGACTGGGTGGTTTGATAATTCTGGTGGGCTCTGGGTTGTAGGGGTGGTCCCTAGTTGGTCCTGGCTCTGGGATGATTAAGGCAGAGAAATACTGCCTCCTGGATTGTAAGAGCCAGCAAAGGGGGCAATGCAGCCTCAGGATAGATGGTTTGCATGTCAAAGGCAAGCTATTTACTATTTTTAGGAATTAGCTGATTCCGCAGGGGCAGTCTCTACGTGGTGTCCCTTATGTGAACTGGTGAACTACATACCGGAGCATTGGGTATACGGAAAAATAAGAAAGTATAATTAAATATAGTCAATACATCAGCATGAGTCTCACCCTGTAGACGGAGGTTGGTTTGGGCACATTGGGTGGTCGTAGGTGTCAACATCCCAGGGCTCTGTTTACATGTGAGAGTGAAAGGGCCTCCTGAGAAGAAAAAGGCCTAAAAGTAAAAGAGCTGTAGCGTCCCAGTTTGGTTCAAGAAGAGTAAGAAGGGACTCCTATCTTTTATGACAGCATGGATGGAACTGGAGAGTACTGTGCCACGTGGCAAAAGACAAATACCATATGATCTCACCTATAACAGGAACCAAATGAACAAAGCAAATGAGCAAAATAGAACAAAATGCATGGAAACGAGGGACAGACAGACAGCGACCAGAGGGGAGGAGGCAGGGGGATTAGGGCGGAAAGAAGGGGTAGGGTCTAGGTAAAGGACAGGTGTAAATGACCTGTGGGCAGGGACAGCAGGGTGGGGATTGACTATAGTGGGGCGGGACAGGGGACAGCAATGGGGGGAAATTGGGGCAACTGTAATAGAACAACAATTAAAAAAGAAAAGAAAAGAAGAGTAGAGGTATGTTAGAAGGGAGCAGGAATTGGAAATATAGCTTTAATCCGGGCTCGCCCCTGACCTGAGCCCAGCAGTGACTAGGAAGGCTGTTTTCTTGGAACCCCCATGAGATATACAGAAGCTCTGGCAGCAGCTGCTGTAGGGGCACTTTTCTGTCTCACCACCTTGGTGCCCTCGGCTCAGCCACCCACACTCTTTGGCATTGACAGTGCCCCGATGGCAGATAAGAACAGTGGGGCACTTGCTAAACAGTAGCTGGGTGGTGGTCTTTATGCGGATAAAGGGGCCTCAAGGGTCATCTTCCTCAGCAGTGACCAGAGACGTTGCCACAGCAAAAGGGGGGAAATGGTGGACACCATACGGTGGCTGTGAGAACTAGTTCTTGGAGTTCAGGAGAAATGTCTGAGGACGCACAGAATTATTTTCAAGGAATTTAAGGGTAGGGGCTAGAATTCCCCCAGGACAGGTGGTGGCGGGCGCCTCTGTTTCATGGCTGCTAACACCACCCTGTTTCTATGTCCAAGCTGGAACAGACTGGGAAACCTGTGCACCCCCTTTTTCTCAGACCAAAGTCCCTCGTTATACTCCTGAGGGTTTCTGTGTTCTGCCCAGAAATTTGTTTGGGAGTTATTACTTTGATAATAATCTTTAAACAAATCAAATCTCTACTTAATCATCTAAATGACCACTGTCTCAGCTCAGGCTTCCATAACAAAAATTCCATAGGCTGGGAGGATTTAAACAACAGGAATTTATTTCTCGCAGTTCAGGGAGATGGGAAGTCCAAGATCAAGGTGTTGGCCAATTCAGCTCCTGGCGGGAACTCTCCTACGGGCCTGCAGATGGCTATTTCCCTCTGTATCTTCACACGATGGAAGGAGATAGGGCCCTGCTCTTGCCGTCTCTTCTTTCAAGGACACTAATCCATCATGGAGGCCCTAGCCTCAACACCTCGTTTAAACCTAATTACCTCCCAAAGGCCCCACTTCCAAATACCATCACAGTGAGGGTGAGAGGGGTTAGAGTTAAACATATGAATTTTGTGACGGACACAAATATTTAGCCCATTAGGGACCACATAGTAACGAAGTACCGCTACTGCTACGTTCAGTGCTTGTGTTGCAATGTTGTTTTCTATTCATATTTACATCAAACAGAGGACAATCACACACCACACTGTTTGCATGAAGGTTTTGTAATGAAAAAAAAAAAGGTGGGGTGGGAGAATTCAGCTAACACATGCCCACGATCCCACAGGCATGTCTGACCAGCACTGAGCTGAGACCTGTCAGTGAGCAAATGTCTTTTTTTTACACCAGCATGCAGTCGGTGAAGAGGAAATGCATAGTGGAAATGGTTCTGTTTCTGACTCACACCAGTTGTATCAGATGCCCATGAAATGCAGGTTGTCAAAAATGCCACAAACATAGCCTCATCTTTGAGCATATAAAGCGGCTTTATATGGTTATCAAGTGGTAGATCATCAAAATTGGCATTCAGGGATTTCTCACCATCAGAATTTACTACTTTTGTTATTAAATTTGAGGTCTGTTCATCCTGAACTAGAAAAAAGAGCTTTGGAATTTTGCAATTTTAAAAAATAATATACGTATCCTAATAAGTAGTCTCTACATGAGCTTGCCAAGGTCGAAATCTATAACTGGAGCTAAGATTCTTCATCCCTACTCTTAAACTACTTTGGCTATTTAGTTTCACCAAAGCACCATCATCAGGTACAGTAATTTGCTATTGTTAATAAATTATTTAATAAACATTTGCTTTTGTACTTTTGCCTATACTGGCTTTCAAATTTGTTTTGGTTTTCTGGTTGACTAAGAGCTCTAAGGAAACAGGCTTTTTAACTAGTTTTATATTTTTATACACATAAGCAGTATCATAACAAAAACAACACTGAGAATCCGTAAGACTTTTCTTTCTTTATAAAGGTCTGTTTCTTATGTTTGAGAAATACCTGATTAGCCTAATGAAGTAGCATGTCTACTGTGTATCAGGCTGTTCAGAATGAAAATTATTTCCATATAACCTACATTTATTCCCTGACCTCTCTAAACTGTGACTAAATGTCCTTTAGTATACAAACACCCAAAATCTAAGCCTCTTTCTGTCTCAGTTGGGTTATCCTTTCTCTTACCGAAGGCCTCTCCTCCTGTAAGTCCTGGGCTCCTGGACGCAGCTGACACATCCATGCACTGCCCGCAGCCCTCCCTGCACAGCTGCACGCTTTTTCAGAGCACTGACCACCAAATCTGGCTTCTATTGTAAGCACTGGCCTGTTTTTCAAATTCCCAAAGCACAGTTAAGACCACACCCTGGGGCTTAACTGAAAGCCCAGGGTAGTCCAAGGATAACAGAGATTGGCATAGTTAATACCATGAGGGGGTACACTTAAGGCTCCCAGGTCAATCCCCAACCTCTCAACTCCCACCCCCAGTTCCCTGTCTCATCCGCAGAAACTCAGACCTCACCAAGCATCTCCAGGCCTCTCTCTGGCCTCCTGCTCACATCCTGGTCTCCTGTTCCCTTTTAGCACCGAATAACTAACCAAAAGGAGAAACATCCATTTCCCTCAGGAGAAACTCCCACGGCTACCCAGAGAGTGAGCTCTGCTCTCCAAATTCTGGGTTATCTAGTCTCTAACAACACTGTGTGGGCTATTCCAACCACGCAGGTCCTGTCCTTATTAAAGGACCAAAAAATTTATCTAATTCTGTAAGGATACAGTCATCCTAAAAATACATTCCATTCCATTTATATTACAGAACAGAACTTAATAGGATGGACTGTAGCATCTGTATCTGGGTTTATGATAACCTCCCTCTCCTCCAAGAAAAATAGGAGCACGTGTTTCATATTTGTGTAACCGAAGAGCCCTTTCTGATTCTGTCCCTCCAAATATGGAAAGTCTGCTCCAAAGGCAGATCGACATCATTATCTAAAATTGCTAAAATAATAATAATAATAAACAAAGTCTCAACAGTCCTGGGTATTACATTAAATAGGAAAAAGTTTATTAAAAGGATGCAAGTCTGAAATCATATACTCAAAATCAATTTCTATTTTGTGAGAGGCAATAAAGTGTAGCAGTGGGGCCTGTGAGTTCTGGAGTCAGAGCACCTGGGATTCGGGGTCCTGCGTCTCTTACCTACCAGCTAGGCTACTGACCTGAGCTCAGCGTATCCCTCTTCTCATCTGTAAAGCAGCGGTAACAGTGTCTCTCACACAGACTTGTTATGAAAAACTTCAATGTGCAAGTGCTTAAAATATTGCACAGCGTATAACGAGCACTCAGTAAATGTGAACTGTGTTGACGACGGTGGTGGCGGTGGTGGTGATGGTTGGTGTTCGGGTTCTCTGCAGGAGGTGAAAAACAGAAGGGGTCCCAGTGCGTGCTCCTTCCCACCATCACTGACAATGAACACTGAAAAGTGGACACTCTCCTCTTCCTGCTCACCCCATCCATCCTGAATGTGGTCATGTCATGTAGAGCACAACAGAGGACGAAGAAGAATCTGTAGTCGAGCCAGGCGACTCTTCCTGACCCTCACCCTTCTGTGTGGTTACTGCCATGGGTTTCCAGGAGCCCAGGCGAGCATGGTTCTTTGTTCAGGATTAGCAGGGCAGACTGGCATCAGGTCCAAGGTGAGCCAGGAGGGGTTTGAGGAGGACTCTTGGGGCTGGGGAACTCCAGAGGGGCCATAAGTGAAAGGACTGTGGGGAGAGGGTGCCAGAGGGAAGGGTCTTCAGATCATAAGGTGAGCTACGAAAGAACTTTCCCCTAGAGTTCCAGAAACAAGACTACCATGTCAGGTGGGCCAGCGGCTCAGACTCTGAGGCTGTGCCTGTTTCTTCAGAGAGCTGCAAAGCTGCTAAACTTCTCCATCTACTTGGAACCTCTTGGCAGGGGACAGCAATGAGGCTTCTGCATCTTGGCCTCAGTCCATTTTGCTTCCCATTCTCACACCTACCAACCTATCTAAAGATCTCTGCTGTCAGATCTCGGAGGCAGAAATTGGACCCCCAAATCAGAGTCCCTCCTTGGGTCCCCATTATGTCACAGCCCAGTGGACATAAAAGATGTTCATGGCACATTCATTACACAGCTACTCATTCTGCCATCAATATCTCATTAAGTTAGAAGTGATAAACATCTTTAAATAATCCTAAAGTATGTCACTATATTAATTCAAAATTATAGAAACAAAATGTAATGGTCAAAGTGCTTTGGGGTCTTGAAGTGAAAGATGGTATCTGAGAAACACTTGCAAATGTACCTTTTATGTTAAAGAAACATCAATTAAATATAAATGGTAATTTAATGACTTTAGAGCAAATGGATATATTTTGAGCCTGATAACTCAGATTTATTTTTATTACTGATTTAAATTTTACAGACCAGCTGGCATATTTTTAAACAAACTATTGAGTATAAACATATTAGGCAGATGTTATTGACCATATTTACTATTTTCTTAATCAATAGGTGGAATATCTCGAGTTTGTTACTTTCAAACCACTTTTAGGTAACTGTTGTCAAAAAAGAGTTGACGTGATTAATTTCTCAGCTCCCATTTGTTTGAAGCATCAGGGAATACAGTCAATAATACAGTTATAACTGTATGGTACCAGGTGGGCACTGGAAATATCAAGGGGAAGACTTCGTAAAGTAAATGATTTTCTAACCGTTATACTGTATGCTTGAAACTAATGCAAAATAATATTGAATGTAAACTGTAATCGAAAAATAAAACTTAAAGTTATTTTTAAAAAATAGAAAATGTAATTTCTCTATTGCCCTTTGCAGAGCCCCAAAAGCTGCCCATGGGGCTCACAGCCCACCTGTCTCCTCTCCAGCTGTGCTCGAGGTGGAGACACTGCCCCACCCTGCCCGATCTTCAAAATTCCTGGCCAGGCTCAGCAAGTTCCAGTTCATCTCTGATACCCTCACTCATATACTTCATTATTTCTTGGAAAGAAAGGAAGAATGGGGGATTGGCCTCAACTTACCCTCTCCCTGCCTTACCTTCCGGGCGGTGGCAGCTCTGACGTCATTAAACTTTGCACAGTTCTGAAATTACGTTCATGAGAAAAATATTGAAATCCTGCAGAGCACCAGCTAATAATCCCAGAAAAAATGGAAGCTCCTGTAGATCCAGGGGGAGGCGGAAGTAGCTTTACAGTGGTGAGTATGAGAAACACAGAGTTTATTCTTGTATTATTATTTATTTATTGTTGTATTATTTTCCATATGAACAACTGTAAACCTACTTTCATCCCACCCTGTATGTATATATTTTTTCTGCTTTCTGAAACCAAGGGCTGATTGCTTTGAAATGCATAATCTAGTTGGAGTCAATTGATGAAGGAGCCAGTTCTTATTTTAGGAAGCTGCCTTCAAGCTTGATTAGAAATAATGAGGCTCAGTTTGAAATTTCCATTTTCACATAATATAAAAAAAAATGTTTTTTTTAAAGTAATTCATGCAAGGTTATTCAATCTATTCAACATAAGACTTTTTTTTTCTCATTTCAAACCAAAGGTGTTTTAATTCCCATAGAAAAGAACTAAAATAACAATGACTAACTGTACTCCTATGATTAGATTTTACAGATGGCAAAATGTCCTCATGTATTTCTCCTCATTTGGTCCCATGCTAATACTTTGAAGTAGCTTCCATCCTCATTGGGCACTGGAGGAAACCGACTCTGACCTTCAAAGGTGAAGTACAGGGCCCAAGATCACGTGGCTGTGAAGTGGTGGGTCTGGGCTAGAGCTCGTCCTTTGGCCATGAGGAATTGCTCTCTAATTTGTGAAGTCGCATTTGCAGTAATGATGGACTCGTTTCACTGATATGTAAAGTTAATCAGGTCTCAGAAATTCAAACAAAGCTGTGGGCACCCGTCTTCTGAAGTGGGTGGATATGAGCTCAGGCCTCTAGAAAGAAGTCATTGTTTATAAACTTAAGTCCACAGCACCCCCTGAAAATGTTTCCTCTCCTTCTGTTGGGATGTATTGGGAAATGACTGACTTAGTCTCACTCCTTTATTTTTCTTATCTGTATGTGACAATCTTGGGGAGCAAAAAGTGCTACAGGTCAAAGGCTGGATGGAGATGTTTGTCCAGCAAACAATAATGACAAATAACCTTGAAAAATAGTATGTTGAGCTCTCTTGGCAATGATGAGTATAGACCCTGGGCCAGGCAGACAGACATAGCTTGCATCTTGTCTCTGCTAGTATTTGCAGTGTGATCTTGCACAACTCAGTTTGCTCTGCCAATCCTCAGTTTTCCTCACCTGTTAAATGGGTATATAAATTCCTACTCTACTGAATTGTGACTACTAAATAAGATTTTAATGCTAAATAATACTGATAAACATGGATCAATGCAAATTTCCCCTTCTGGCTCTTTAATTTCTCCATTTGCCTCAGATTCTACAATAAAACCAGCACGGTTTGAGCTCCCAAAGCTGGGTTAGTAGTTGTTACTTCTTGGAATATTGAGGTCTGTTGTGTTTCAACTACCTTCCCTATGGGGATACTCAGCCTTTCCTTCCCCTCATAGGCTGCCTCACCAGCAGTGCCCCCTCCCCACCTATGCTGTCTCCTCTCTTTCCCAGGGTGCACAGACCTGGTGATTAGTAGGCCTTTAAAGAAGGTTATTGAGTGAATAAATGAACAGTGTTGGCCTGAATGTTCTTTCATGTCCCAGGACCCCCCTCTCAAGTGGGCTCTGTGATAGGACATGATTTGATATAATTATTTGGTGAATCATGTAGGAATAACATGAAGAATATGAGTGTCATTTAAGCCTAGTCAGATTCAGAGGTTGCCGTTCCCCACATACAATCTCGGTTTGCAGGCCAGCACAGGAACTATTTCAACCCGAGGCTTGAAGAATTGCTAAAGTTGGAAGTGGAGTCGGGAAAGTTGTCTTCCTTAATTTTTAGGTATCACCTCTCAGAAGCAGGAAACAGTGGCTTTGCTCAGAGACAGGAACGGCCACATTTAACACTAGAGTGTCCTTACTACCTCCCCCAATTTTTGTATGGTGTCAAAATGCTCAGTATGCCATAGCTGTGTCAGTTTTCATTCAATTACCCATTCATTCATTCCACAAATAATTATTGTGTGCATTTTATGTATCAGGCGCTATGCTTAGTATTGTGTATACAATAGCCAACACTTAAAAGAAAGGCACGTTAAGGTGTTTAAATCCAACTGTTTATACTATATTTCAATAGCTTAATTGATCCATTTTTCAGTCTCCAAAAAGTCATGGATGGAGAACCATTACAAGTGTCTGACGAAGACCAATCTCTTCTGGTGAATATGAGACAGCTCTTTCTCTACCTGGCTGCTCTGAGATGATAAAGTCTTTCTTGTATTGAGCTCGTATATGTCTCTGGTGCTGGTTCTATCCGTCTGAGGTCAGAGAGAATAGGTTTAATCTCTGTCCATGTGCCATCCTTTCAGAGCTGTGAAATCAGCTATCTCATCTTCTCAAAGCCAACATTCCCAAATCCTTGTGAAGTACCACTCCTGACATGGTCCCCTTTCTATCCTTTTCACAGTCTCCCATCCCCGAAAATGGTGGACAAGGAAAAAGGATGGGTGTGTGCAGAGCCTGAAGGTATCTAACACATATCAAATGCAGAATTTGGAGCAAATGAAGATGGAAATGGAATAAAAATAAGAGCATTTAGACAGGCTTTGAGGAGAACTTCCCAACCATGAGCCTGGACTGTGTCAAACTGAAAACATTTGGAAAAAAAGCTTGAGATGTTTAGCAAAGCCCAAACTTGAGCATTTGGGGGTGGTTTGGGCTGTTTTAATGGACCCTGTTTTCACTAGAGTAATTTGACAAGACACTCATTTGCTGAACTTCTTCCAGAGAAAGAGTAGTTTCTGATTCAACACAGTAAGAGCCTCTACCTTCCTTTCTTTGGTCTCTTCTTTCTCTTCCTCTTCTTCATTTGCCACAGTTCTTCCCAGGAGACCATGATTCCCTTCACTGAAGACTGTTTTCCTTATGAGGTATGATGGGCGTATTGAGGAGGATGATTTATATTTAGTTTGACGTTTCTCTTTAAGAAAAAAAGAGATCATCCTTTTAAGTAAAGTAGCTGGCACTGGTGTTGCAAATATATTAAATGTTTCCAGATTAGATTCCAGCAAAGTACAGTCTATCTTTGTGCAGGAGTAATGGGCTACAGCTTCTAGACAGCTCTCTACTTTCTGCCAGGCAATTCTCGTCTCGGTTCAGGTACAAGGGGCTTCAGCATCCCAGAGACACATGCTGGGGAGGGCTGGCTGGATCCTCTGGACTGCCCTGGAGACTATGATGAAGAGACTGTTCTCTAGCTAAATCTGGTAATACTCACCTTCCAAGAATCGTGAGGCATTATGTAAAATAAAAGAGCCAACATTCATTTTGGCTAAGCCATTATCTCAGGACATTTGGTGTAAGCCTACTGGTGGCAGAACACCAAGACTGATGGCAATGCTTCCATTTGCCACCATCACTATGAAAAGGGAAAAGTTCTGGCACTGAGGGAAGCCATTGGGAGGTGGCTGGGGGGCAATGACAGAACATTGGTCTTTCCTTTTCACAAATGAAAGATTCTTTATAATCAGAAATAGAACAGCTCCAGACTTGCCAGCACTCATTATGCGTTTTGCTCACTCATGAAGAACTGAGATCCAAGTAAGTCGAAAGATATATTGTCCTTCCGCCTACTCAGATTCACAGGTTAGCTCTAGCAGACAATGGTCTATCAGACACTGCTAGCTGTCTGCAGAATATCCATTCTCACTGGCATCCTAATCAAAGAACCCTGATTTTGTTAGGGACCTAATTGGATCAATGTTAAAGCTACGTTTCCCAGCATCCCTTGCAACTAGGACTAGCCTTGGGAAACAATTTTTGGCCAAGGAGGTATAGGAGGACGTCTGTGGAGATTTCTGGGGAAGTTTTCTTTTTTCAGATAAGAGTTGTAACTTCTTTCTTCCATGGTGTTTTCTTTTTCATCTTCCTGTTTTAATTGCAGATATGGGGCTGGAAGTACAGTAGCCATCTTGGCACCATGAGAATGAAAGCCTTGCCCTAAGATGAGAAGCAGAAAGATGGGAAGAGCCTGAGAAATGATGATATCACAGATCTGCCGCTCCAGTCCTGGACTGCATCCTTCTCTAAACAGCCCCCCCCCCCCCACATACATATGTTCTCATCTCAGGAAATGGAACCACACTCCTCGCAAAAGCTTTAGGAGTCATCCTTGAGTCTTTCTTGTCTCTTACTTCCCCTCTGCTCTTCCATATTCAATCCATTATCAAGTCTGCCATTTCTACCAGCACAATGTATCTCAAATTTCTCTACTTTTCACCTATGCTGCCACTTCTGTAGTGAACTCATTACCACCTGAAATATTATAAGAGTCTCTTACTGGGTTTTTCCACAAGTGCTTTGCTTCCTGCAATCCATCTCCACTCAACAGTAGAAGTGTTTTATTAAAGCAGATCACACCACTCGTTATGCTCTCCCTCAACCTTACTTGAAACTCTTCATGGCATTCCAATGCATTGAGTATGAAATCAGAGCTACTCACACTACTCCCTGAGGTCCCACATGATCTGGACACCACCACCTCTCCAACGTCATCTTTCACCATTTCCCCTCTTCCTTCAGTGCTTCAAAACCACTCATTCCCCATCCAAAATGTTCTTGCCTCCAATTCAGCTCCATTTCTTCCTTCCGGTCTTAGCTGAAGTGTCAGAAAGATTTTCTTGTCCACCAAAGCTAGAGACAATTCGTCTGCTATTGCTCTCTACCTTGTTTAGCACACTCATGATTTGTAATAATTGAATTGGTTTGTTTACCTGCATTTATTTTAACACTGTAAACTCCACAAGGATAAGACCTATGTCTTTCTTGTTATCTTTTATCACCATGGTCTAGTCTTCTGCCTAGAACCATGCATAAGAATTTAGTTAAAAATTCTCATTAGTTAAACATGTGGAAAAAATTAATGAGTGAATTAATTTAATCTGCATATGATAAAGATGCAATGCATATAATTTTTTATTTGGTAGAAATATAATATGAACTTTTCTATGGCAATGTTTATTTTAAGTCAGTTTAATGATCATATGTATATATTTACTCTTATTTAATTTTACTTTCTCATTTTTCATTTGAAGCTTAATTATATAAGAAAACATGATTTGAGCCACAAACACATATTAACATGAAAATTAAAATATAATTTTATGTCATCAAAAAACATTTATGACCTGTTTGGAATATTTTGTTTTCATTTTATTCTTACAAAAACAAATTCTTCTGAATAATTTTTGTGTTTTGTCTCTAAATGGAAAGACCAGAGAGACATTTTCAGGCTAGAATTTGTAAATGCTTCTTTGCAAATGACACGCAGTTGTTGAGAATAGGCTTACTCCTGGTAAGGAGCATGGTCTGTGAAATTAGATAACCTGGGTTCAAATCCAGTGATCATTTACTAGCTGTGTGATGTTGAGCAAATTGTGCGCCTTGTTTGTGCTTAGTTTTCTCAACTGTACAATCAGGAGATAGTAGTAACATCCCTCAGAGAGCTGTTGTGAGGTTTCAATGAGAAAATGCATTGTAAATATGTGTCAAAGTGCCTGGATAGTAATTATTGCATAATTTTAGCTATTTGCATTAGTTTGCCAATGCTGCCAATTCAAAGTACCACACCCTGGAGGGCTTCAATAGCAGAAAATTGTGGGCTAGAAGCTCTGGAGGCTGGAAGTCCGAGGTCAAAGTATTGGCCTGGTTAGTTTCCTCTGGGGTCTCTCTCCTTGGTTTGTAGACGGCTATCTTCTCCCTACGTCTTCACATGGTCTTCCCCCTGTACCCATCTGTGTCCAAATATACTTTTCTTATAAGGACACTGGTCATATGGGATTAAGCCTACCCTAATAACTTCATTTTACTTTAATTACCTCTTTAAAGGCTCTCTTTCCAAATATAGTCACCTTCTGAGGTACTGGGGATTAGAACTTCAACCTAAGAATTTGGAGGGAAATAATTTAGCCCATAACATTATTAATATTATTCCCTCAGATAAGCCAAATTAGATATGGTGTCTACAGTTCCTCTTTTCAACATTGGTTCTGAGGTACTGCAGACTTCTGAATGAGAATTTTGCAGAGATGAATGCAATGAACAAATTCAGTCAATTGCACCATGAGACAAATTTGCAGAAGGAGTATTACTTTAATGCTGTTCATTAACTTGTCTTTAACATGAGTGCTCCTTATACTTTCTGCTTTTAGTAAACAATGTCTTATGACATATTTACATGATGTGAAATGAAGAATAAATACAACTGTAGACCATGTATGATTATTAAAATTACCCTGGAAGTGTGGGTGGTATGCTGAGCTAAGTCATAAACTCCCTTCCTTGATGCCAACAGCCACCCAGCCACCCAGCCATCCAGCCACCCACTAGGGACCCATGTCAATAAAAGGGAAAGTATTTTAAAAGTTATCTTACTGATTTTTAAAAATGGAAACGATCTCCAGCTCTGCCTTTAATGACGTAGACACTCTGAAACATCAACACCGACCTCTGAGGTTTCATTACCCACTGGCTGAAAAGTGTTGATCTGGACTAAAGTTTCCCCTAAAAACAGAAGAATTCTTTGTTATATATACTTGAAAGTTCAGCATGGACTATATATATCTTGGAATTTCTGGTATTGAATCCTATTCTGCCATTTATTAGCTGTTTAATGGTAAACACATCATTTACTCTCTCTAATTCTGTTTCCTGTGCTGTAAAATGAGAAAAAAAAAAATGTTCCTCTGCTACTTCACAGAACGCTTATGAGGATTAAAGAGTATAAAAAAAAGCACTTAGAAATCTATAACCAACCAAAAAATCAATACAACAATCAATACAAATCAATACTGATAGTAAACACATTAGCCCTTACTTTTCTAGGTACCGATTTAAGAATTTTATATTATGACAATCCTGCAAGGTAGGTACTGTTATTAGCATTCAGTTTATAGATGAGGAATTCCAAGAAAGCAGAATTTGGTAACTTTCCCAGGTCATAGAGCTAAGTTGCAGAGGTAAGGTTTTAACTCAGGCATTCCAGGACATCATAGGATCCCACACCCATAACCCATGTGACTAGATAATTTGTCACCTAAACTAGGACACTTGGAGAATGAGAACAGAGATACTGATGGTTATGCTCTTACAACAAACATAAACTAGGACTTGAACCAGGCAAATAGGATAGTCATCCTTACAGTAAGAGATGTTGAGTATGAGACTGGTTTGAGAGTTTCCTGTACATGTGAGGACACTGCTAGGGAAAGAAATGGCCTCATGGTGGGCGACACAAAAGTGGCCCACATCTTGCTCCTCTGGACTCCCCTTCTTCTCCACATCTAGCCTAGAGGCCAGCCCACACTGCATAGAATAATCTCACTTATTAAACTGAAATCTGGGTCTAGAACTCTTACCCACTGATTATGGGTTTCCTTTGTAGGGACTGTGGAGACAGTGAGAGGCAGAGCCTGTGCCGTTCCCCCGAACATCCCAAGAGCCCCCATACACAGTGCACCCAAGGGGCAGAACACAGCGATCAGACCCAAGTTCTCAGAGTTGTTCTTGCCCATACGGATCTCCAGCCCTTTGTATGAAAGGTTATTTTGTGCCTCGCTCTCTTCCTATGAAGCGGAGGGGGTCTTGTATAAGCCAGGAATAAAAATGGAGAATGGGAAAGTGGGAGCTGGATAAAGAATATGTTCAAATACCTTCCCCCCGTGAGTGCTTCTCACCCTTCCTCTCTCAGAGTCTTCCACCAGTTTCCGGAGTTCATTTTATATGCTTTTTAGGACTTGTAATACAGAACATTGTGTTTTAATAGAGGAAACACAATGCTGTGATATAATTAGTACATGAATTCTAGAGCCATGAAGTACTCACCAATGGCATGACCTGGAGAAGAGAATCTAATCTTGGTGTTCCACTGGTAAAGTGGGGATGGAAATTTACCTACATGATAGGGCTGCTGTAAGGATTAATTGAGTTAATTAATACAAAGTCCATAGAACATCCTCTTCTCATTTTCTCATTTTCCTTCTTCCAATGAGAAAGAGACAGTGTCTTACTAATATCTGGCATCTCCGGTGCCGGCACAGAGTACAATGTAGAGTGGATTCACTATGGAAGCACAAACAGGAGGTCAGTTCCAGACTAATTTAATCGATTTAAATGATGTCTAAAAATATTCGGTGACACAGTTCTCCAGCAATATCCAGGTAATTTGTTCTCTATCAACACAAGATGAACTTTAACTAAGTGAATTGCAAGAGTAACCACAGAACCAGCTCAAAATGGTTAGATCCTGTTTAATGGGATACTGAGTTGCTTTTCAGAGCAACTGTGGACCAAAACCACAAGCCATGCAGTAGAACCATGCGCAGAGGAGAGAACTTTGCCCTCCATCTGTACCTGAAACCAAGGTATCCCTCCACTCCACCCCACACTGCCCCCCATGGAACCAAACAACCAGGACCTAACTGGAATTTTAACATTGGAACGCTTTCAGAAGCAAAGGGTCCACTGACCAGTAAGATCCTTTGTTGACTTTGTTGACTCTGCATCCAGAGCTTGGCTTTGCCTGGGAATCTCCAAGCCCGACACAAGTAGCAGTCATCTCAGATTGCTTTATAGCTTAGGAAGGGTGGTTCCAGGCAAAACACAGGTTGGGGCTGACTTTGGCCTGCATCACACAGAAAACCCCAGTGGACAGCTACAGGCCATGTTGGAGCACCACCACCCTGCCCCTGCATAGCTGATCCTCCACAGATGGCAGAGGTTGGTGGCAAGTAGTCACAACCAATCTTTGCAGCTGACTGGTCTGGGTAAATCCCTCTGATCTGCCATCAGCAACCAAGGATCAACTACAAGAGAAGGGTGTACTCAGCCCACATGAAGGGATGAAGGGCATACCTCGAGTATCCAGCTTGGGTGATAGTGGAGGTTGTGTCACTGGACCCTACAGGACATTTACTACATTAGGTCACACTACCAAGGCACGTAGTCAAAGCAACTCTACCTAACACACAGAAACAAGCACAGGAAGGCTGCAAAACAAAGAGACAAAGAAATATGTCCCAAATGAAAGAATAGATCAAAACTCCAGAAAAAGAGCTAAATGAAATGGAGATAAGCAATCTATCAGATGCAGAGTTCAAAACACTGGTTGTAAGGATGCTCAGGGAACTTAGTGCAAGACCCAGTCAGAAACAAAGGATACACTAATTGAAATAAAGAACAATTTACAAGAAAACAACAGTAGAGTGGATGAAGCCGAGAATCAAATCAATGATATGGAACATAAAGAAGCAAAAAACAGCTATTCAGAATAAGAAGAAAAATGAGTCCAAAAAAAAACAGTATAAGCAGCCACTGGAACAACTTCAAGAGGTCCAACATTCACATCATGGGGGTGCCAAAAGGAGAAGAGAAAGAGAAAGAATTTGGAAATCTGTTTGAAAAAATAATGAAAGAAAACTCCCTTAATTTGGTGAAGAAAATAGACATGCATGTCCAGGAAGAACAGAGAATCCCAAACAAGATGGGTACAAAGAGGCCCACTCTAAGACACATCCTAATTAAAATGCCAAAGTTAAAGAGAGAATCTTAAAAGCAGCAAGAGAAAGAAAGTTAGTTACCTACAGGGAGTGTTCCCATAAGACTGTCAGCTGATTTCTCAAAAGAAACTTTGCAGGCTAGATGGGATTGACAAGAAATATTCAAAGTCATGAAAAGCAGAGACATACAGCCAAGATTGCCCTACCCAGCAAGCTATCATTTAGAATTGAAAGGCAGACAAAAAGCTTCCCAGACAAGAGGAAAACTGAAGGAGTTCATCATCACCAAACCCTGATTATAGTAATGTTAAAGGGACTTATTTAAGAAAAATAAGATCAAAAGCATGAATATTAAAATGGCAATAAATACATACCTGTCAACAACTGAATCTAAAAAACAAACTAAGCAAACAAGAACAGAGACAGAATCATGGATACAGAGAGAGTTTTGATGGTTGCCAGATGCGAGGGAGGTGTGGGGGAATTGGAGAAGTGGTGAGGGGATTAAAAAGTACAAATAGGTAGTTACAGAATAGCCACGGGGACGTAAAGTACAGTATAGGAAATGGCGTAGCCAAAGAACTTATGTGCATGACCCATGGGCATGAACAGTGGTTGGAGGTGTTGCCTGAGGGAGTGGGGGTTCTGGGTGGAGGAGGGTCAAAGGGAGAAAAATCAGGACAACTGTAATAGCATAATCAATAAAATTTAATTTTAGAGAAGGTTTTGGGAATTGTAAATGGGCAAGTGGATATAAGTCAGGACACCTAGATTGAAAGGCACTGCTCTAGGCCATTTGTGCTATATCTTCTTTCAAGAAATATCTATTTAAATCCTTACCCCATTTTAAAATTTGGTAATTTGTATGTATATCATAAGAGTTCTTTATGTATTCTGGATACAAGTCCTTTGTCAGATATATATGAATTCACATTTGCAAGTATATACTCCCATTCTGTCAGTTATCTTTTTTATTTTCTTGATGGTGTCTTTTGGAGCACAAAGTTTCTCTCTTAATTAAGTCCAATTTATTTGTTTGTTTCTTTTGTCACTAGTACTTTTGGTGTCATCTCTAATAACAACCCATTCTTTAATCTAAGGTCACAATTTACTCCTATGTTTTCTTCTAAGAATGTTATAGTTTTAGCTCTTACATTTAAAACTAAAATTTATTTTGAGCTCAGCTTCATATATGGTATGAGAAAGGGGCCCAACTTCACACTTTCAAATGCAGATGTCCAGTTGTCCCAGCACCATTTGTTAAAAAGACTGTTCTTTCTCTATTGAATTATCTTGGTACCTTTTTGTGATGGTTAAATTCTGTGTCAATTAGAGTCAGCTATGGTGTCCAGTCATTTGTCCAAAGGATCAGTGAAGGCTTTAAGAGCAAAAACAGAGGTTTCCTGGAGAAGGAGGAATTCTACCTCAAGCCTACAACACAAAAATCTTGCTTGTGTTTCCAGTCTGTGTATTTAAGAATTCTTTCATTTCTTTCAACGACATGTTGCAGATTTTCATGTGCAAGTCTTGTATTGCTTTTATTAAATGTATTCCTAAGTAGCTTACTCTTTTATGCTATTTTAAATGAAATTGTTTTCTAGCTTTTATTTATGGATTGCTTATTGCCAGTATAGTGAAATACAATTGATTTTTGTACACTGATGTATCCTGAAGCTTTGCTGAATTTCTTTATTATTTCTAATCATTTGTGTGTGTGCATGTGTTCCTTAGGATTGCCCATTTACAAGATCATGTCATCTGTGAATATAGTTTTAATTCTTCCTTTCCAGTTTGGATGACTTCTATTTCTTTTTCTTACCTAATTGTTTTTACTAGAACTTCCAGTGCAAGGGTGACTAAAAGTGGCAAAGTAGATATCTTTGTCCTTTTTCTGATCTCAGGCAGGAAGCTTTCAGTCTTCTATCATTACTATGATGTTAGTTAGCTGCGGGAGGTTTTTATATATTCTCTTTATCAGACTGAGAAATTTCCATTCTATTCCTAATTTGTTAAGTGTCTCTGTCATGAAAGGGTATTGGAGCCCTGAGCAGCATGGCTTGGTTGGTTGGGTGTCGTCCTACAAAGTGAAAGGTTGATGGTTCAATTCCTGGTCAGGTCACATGTCTGGGTTATAGGCTTGGGCCCCTGGATGGAGTGCGTAGAAGAGGCAACCAATAGATGTTTCTCTCTCACATCGATGTTTCTCTCCCTCCCTTCCCCTATCTCTAAATTCAATCAATCAATCAAATCTTTTTATAATAGGTCTTGGATATCGTCAAATGTTTTTTCTGCACATATTGAAATAATCATGTATTTTTTGTCCTCTTTTCTATTGATATACATATAACATAGATTTATTTTTGTATGTTGTTGAATCACCCTCGCATTCCTGGGATGAATCCCACTTGGTCATTGTTTAATCCTTCATATATACAGGCATACCGCATTTTATTGCATTTTGCTTTATTGGACTTCACAGGTTTTGCGTTTTTGCAAACTGAAGGCAAGATCCTCCACCAACAAAAAGATTATAACTTGCTTTATTGCAATACCTGCTTTATTACAACGGTCTGAAACCAAATCTGTCGTATCTCTAAGGTACGCCTATATCGTCCATACACATACACACTCAATCTTGAAACCATTGTTGTAAAAGCATTTAGTGATAAGACAAAGTAAAATAAATAAAACAACCAACCAAACCAAAAAGAAAACAAAAATAAAATCCCTCCAGACAACTTTGTAAGTTTAAAATGCTTTCGTAACTTTAAGGAATTACTATCTCTGAAATGTTGTTTTATACAGTGCATTGGAGTGGACCAAAAACCAAAAGCAGTTTGTTCATTCCTGTGAATCAAGCCCCTTTAGACCAGCAGAGTACAATACGGGTCATAGGACATCTTTGGATTCCTGCTACATTTCTTGAATTTCACATCCTTTCATTCTTGTTATCTGGACTTCTATTTGCTGTTTCCAGATCCCAAGCGAATCGGGGTGATAGGCGATGGAGCAGATCTGCTGGGTAGGTAGACAGTCCGGATTACCTCACAAAAGCAGCATTTGAGGAAATGCGAGACCAACAAGTTGAGACAGGAGTGACCAAGGCATTACATGTGTCTGGTAAACCCAGCTGCCAGTTAGGGGCTTGCAGTCTATGGGGTCAGAGGTCTCTTCAATCACTCAGTTCCTCAGCCTTAAAGCACCGAGCTACTGCAGCACAGGCCTAGCCGATAATTTTCACTTTGGATTAATAGTTGCTGATTTGTTTTCACCGTTGTCTTAGATGTGCATTTATATTCTTGTAGCTACTTCGTTAGGGGTTCCACTTATTTTCAGTGGAATAGCTAAATGTACAGAGATATGGAGGGCTATTATGAAATCCTGGTCAAAGGCAAATGACTTCAAGGCACATGTAAAAGTTGTGTAATCTGTGCCCTTTAACTGTGTCTTAGATACAGCTTCACAGCACCCCTGCCTCTCCTCATTATCCCCTCAGGGATGGTATGTGTCTCCCCACCAAGAAGAGCATTCCCTTTACCTCCAGCAGCCTTTTCCTCTCGTGCTATGACAGTGGAGATGGAGAACAGCTGCTCTGTTTTATAGCCTCACAGTTAATTTAATTTATATCTGCTGTAAACAAGATTTCTTGAAATGTAATAGAACATTTCAGTTTGGCATGTAGAAAAGGCCCTCCACCTTGCCCTAGTCATTCCCAATAGATGTGTTTTATTGCTTTAATTTGTGCTTTTGTCTCTGTTGTTGTTGTTGTTTTTTCTGAAATGTGATTTTATTTTTATGACCGTATTCTTCCTAGAAATTTTCTGGGCCTGTGGTATTCCAAAATTTTACTAATTCAACAACCCCCACTGGCAGATTGATGATCTTGATAAGACAGTAAAACAAAAAAGTTTAAGGCATGCTGCACGGTCTCAAACTTAGGAGAGACTCAGGTGTTATTGCAGCTCCCCGTGGATTGTGTGGATGGAGCTTGTGGGCAAAAAGACACAATTTGTTGGTGCATCACTACTAATATTTTATAGATGTGAGAAATATCTAAGAGGGACAAGTTGGAATGAAATGGAGTTCCTCTTTCTCTCTAGATGTCTTTCTACCCTGGCCAAAGGACAGAGGAGCTTTTGCAAGGACAGCCAGGTACCTTTCACCCACTGGTGTCTGTCTGACCTGCAGCCCAGAAGGCACACATAAGGAATTTAGAAATAGGCATATGATTCCTCCAGGGGAAGTTACATAATGTTTAAACCATGGGGTTAGAGTTTTCCTGCCCTGTGGATTTATGGCCTCTCACGGAGAGAGAGAATGTAAGAGCAGAAGAAGGAGCTACCTCTGCTTGGGTTACAACTGTTGCAATTTCAACTGATGCAAATAGGCTAACTGCCCTGCAGAGTAATGTTTTCACCCCTGCCCATCACCTAGTCCTCTGTGGGCTTAAAGACATTTCTTACTGATACAAAGGACCCCAAAGCTGATTGGGGTGTCTTCAGGGGTTTTACAGAGAGGGGAGGGGAGGTCAGATGTTGAAACAGGTGTTTTAATTTTCATGGTTAATTCAACTTTCTTTCTTCTTAGAAGTGGCATCAATAATTTATTCTTTAGCAGAATGAATTCTGTTTCTAAAAGAAGAGCAAGTAAAGATCTTCCTACAGGATTTCTCCTTTACATTATCAAATTCCTTAAAAAATATGAGTTCTTCAGATAGTCTTATTTCACAAAGGAACTCTACCCGAATTAGCTAGTTTCAGTGGCAGATTCACACTGTTGTCGACAATTGCATTTCACTCTGGGAGAGGAGTGGCTCCTTCCTGAAGTCCACCATGGCTTTTGGTTTCTGCTCTGAGTTCCTTTCCTTGGTCATTAAGATGAAATTGTATTGTTGTACACCTGAAATTTATAGGTCGTTAACCAATGTTACCTCAATAAATTTAATTTTTAAGAAAACTTTGCCACATGCTCCTCCTATTTGTGCTTTAGTTTTTCTTTAAAACTCCTGCCAAGAGTCCCCTCTTCTAGGAAGTGTTCTCTTGTTTAACTTTAGCTGGCCCCTGCACCAGGTGTTCTGCACAGATCCTCTGCCCTTGCCGTATGGCTCTGTGCAGTTTGACAAGTTTTTTTTTCCTCCCAACTGCTCTATGAGGAAAGTACTATTATTACCTAGTTCGCAGAATTGGGATTTGGTCCAGTCTGGTTTTTAAAGATCTTGCTTTTAGCCACCCAGGGGTTGCCTCCTCCTTACCCCCGATGTGTGAAACATTGGAAGGCAGTTCCACCACCCCAAGAAAATCTTTCAAAGTATTTTCCTGAACAAACAGTGGCATCTCTGAGTATAATTCCATATCCAGTTTCAGGAGGGAGTTGTTGTTCACATCCCTACAGTACAATTGCAGGGACTCACATTCACTTCGTCAGGTTATTGGAAGGATTACCTGGGGTAGTACATGCATAAGCCTTAGCAGCATTACTGGCATAGAGCAGGTGCTCAATGAGCAGAGGCGGTGACTGGAGTGATAATCATGGCGGTGGTTGTGGTGGTTATCAACTCACTGCTTGTGTGAGGCCAAGCAACTCTGGGGCTTGACTTAGAAAAGTTAGAGAGATAAAGGACTAGGAACACTCCTGCCACAAAGGTGACCAAAAAACATCATCATCAAAGAAAGAAAAGAGAATATTGAGGATATACTGAGAGGCAAATTGAAACAAACAAAAAACCCCTAGAGATTTTGAGGTAGAGAAAAATTGAGCAAAGGGAATGGAGAAGGAATGTGTTGGAAGCCAAATTATGCCATAACAAAATTGGCTACACTTGATGAGAATTCAGATCAAAGCCCTAAGCCTGGTGGGAGAGCGGCCCTGGTGGCCCCAGCGCTGCACAGCACAAGTTTGCTGATTGTGTGTGGATGAGAACAAAATGAGTTTTAAAGATCATGGTGCAGAGACAGTAATTCTCCCCTTTCACTTCCTCAAAAACTCAAAGAGAACAAAAAAAAATGGAAACAAATATTTTAGCTGCCAATAAAATAAGGATATGCCTACAATCTTACACCACAAACTATGTAGCAAACCTGCCAAATGCTGTGAAATCTGAACCACAATGAGGAAAAACACTGAGAGCTAACAACAAACCCTCAGACCTTGGGTGAGATGGACAATGCCCCTGACTGCCCCGCCAGGGCAGTGGGGCAGCCCCGAAGTGCCCACATAAGGGCTCTGTAGGTGATGAAGACCCAGGGACACAGAGGAGCATGGCAGAATAGGACTCTCCTCATAGGCACCCAATCTGACACCACAGGACATGGCAGGTAGAAATGAAGGAGAAACCAGGGAAGGATGCAATTTTTCTCTACTATCTAATCTCCAGGGGCGAGATGAGATAAAGAGAATGGAGGAAATAGTGTTTTCTAAATTACCAATCTCTTCAACGTAAAAAAAAAAAAAAAAAAGAGTCATGATATATATTCACAGGTTAAGAAAAATAATAGATTTGGTGAGGGACTAGATGAGACAGAATACCCTAGAGCTTATTAACATCTTACTTTACTTCCTTTCCTTCTCAGACTGTCTTTCGGCAGGCGTGTAAGATGAATAATGTAAGAAGGAATCAACCCCATAGATCTGCTTTGAAATGTGAGAGAAAATGAAGAAAAATGTAACACACACACACACACACACACACACACACACACACAAAGAAGAGAAAATTTTTCCGTGAAACAGAAAGAGTTCAGACAATTCTCTAGATTCTCAGTGAAATTATAGAAGTTAAATGTACATGAAAAATATTATATAAAAGAAAACCATACTATAAGAAACCAAAATTAGAATAAACCTAACAAACTAAACAGAACTTTTGTTCATTCATTCAGCACATAATTACTGAATAGCCCACGCACACCAGGAGCACTGCTAGATGCTAGGGTTTTAGCAGTCTTTAAAACTGGCAACATCTCTACCTTCATGAAACTTACAGTCTAGGATGGGTGTAGAGAAAATAGTACACATAGAATAAATTGATATAGTCCTATGAAAAAAAGTAAAACAGGACTATATAATAGCAGATGAAAAGGTGGGGCCTTCTTTGGACTGGGTGACCAAGAGAGGTCTCTCTGACCATGTGACGTTTTATCTGAAATCTGGATAATACAATGATTCAGGTTTGCAAATATCTGGGGAGACATTCTAGGCATATACAATAATAGTAAAAAAAGAAAAGATTGTAAGGAAGAAGATAGACATAAGCGATAGTTAAACAGGATCCAACAAATACGTAAATGGTGTTTGCAAAAAGAAATAAATAAATAAAACAGAAAATACGTTAAAAAAATGTAATAGGAAAAAAATCCCAAAATAAATGCTTAAATCTACAGATTGAACAAGTGGTGCTGTAATGAAAACCTGATATTTGAATGGTTGTCCTCAGTACGTAAGAGTCATGTGGATAACCAGCCCCGAATCGGGCCGGCCTTGTGGCTGGCTTTGGACAGTAGCATCTTGCATCAGCTCTGAGCATAAACCTCGAGGGGACTTGCACGCTTCCAGTCTCTGTGACAGTTCCGCTACTGGTATGTGAATGAGCCCAGGCTATCCTGCTGGAAGATGAGAGATCACACGACCAGGTCGTCCCCAATACCCCGGCCAAAAGATAACCAACTGTCAGACATAGGACTGAGGTGATTCTGGTCCAGCCAGGCTCCAGCTGACCCATGTCATGACCATAGATGCTTAGGCAGTTCACCCAAGATCAATCAGGACAGATCAGTGGAACTGCCCCCACAGACCTGCAGACCTGTGAACTAAGAAAAATGGTATACGAGGTGCATAATGATAAGAAAGAACCACCGCCACAGATGTGCTCTGAAATGAAGGAGAAAATAAAGAAAAAAGGAATGTAATACACACACACACACTCAAAAAGAAGTTTTTCGAGAAAAGGGAGGAAGACTTCAAAGAGTTCTCTAGACTATCACTGAAATTATAGGAGATAAATGTAAATGAAAAATATTACAAAGAAGAAACCCATACTATAAGCAACCAAGATTAAGGGGTTTTTTTTGCACGAAGTTTTGGAGTGGTTTATTAGGCAACAGCAGCTAGCTCTTGACTATCTAAATGTTTTTCATCATCTTTTTCTTTCCTTTAGAGAGGTAATTTAGGGCCTTTTTTTGTAAAGAAATGTTTACCTGGAATTCAGCACATTTAATTATATTTTGGTTTCTTTTTCTTCTGTTAAATGGAAGCGGAACTACCTTTAATGTTTTTTTTTAATTAAAAATAGCTCTAATAGTTCTTAGTAATACTTTCATTTAAAAATGATTTCAGTCCATCCAAATTCTACAGATCTACAGATTTTATTTATCCTAAATAAAAGGATAATTTATTTATCCTTTTAATTGTATATATGCATGAAATGTCAGGAGCAATGTTTACCAATATTAATAGTTCTTTTTTGGCAAAAGTTTATATAAGTTGTACAGTGTGCGCACTAGTTTTCTGTATTGCTTGAATTTATTGTGATGGCCATATATCAACTTTACAAAAACCAGGTGAATCATTCTTTTAAAAAGAGCATGATAGGCAGTTAGGAAGAGTTTCAAAAATGATGGAAGTGTGGGTAAGATACAAGAGTAATATGGGATCCTGGATTAGTTCCTGGACCAGAAAATGGACAACAGTGACAAAGTTTCTGAAATATGAATAGGTCCATAGATTAGCTACTAGTATTGCACCAATGCTAACACATTGGTCTGATCATTGTACTGTGGTTATGTAAGATGCTATAATAGGAGAAGTTGAGTGAAGGGTAAAAAGGAACTTTGTCAACTATTTTCACAATAGTTAAGTCTGAAATTATTTCAAAATATAGTTAGAAAAGAGCATAAAATTATATTGTCATGCAAGTAAAAAGTTGAATTTTGATCTATCTTATTTTTAAAATGTAAAACTTATTATTCTTTGTGAAGTAAATGGGGGAATGGTTTTAAAAATGACTAAGCAATAATGCATATAGAGTCATTGTTATTTGGTGTATGCTGATTCTAATTCATCGTTTAATAGTTCTGGGATATATTGGGAAAGAAATTTATTGATGTAAATGTTTAATGTCTGCAACATATTATCACTGATATTATAAATATTGTGATCATGTTTGGTCTGTCAGGAACCATATTAATCCTATATTGCATACAGGCTGAAGTTTATATATTTATTACACTTTTAAAGTAATTACTAACTTATTTCCAGCTTAATTTTTTAATCAGAGGAATAATTAAGGAATTAGGACACTAGGTTACATCTCCAAATTGGAAAAATATGACAAAAATATATTTATTGGAAAAAGATATAAGTCTAGTATTTGTGTTGCATTGAGGGAAAGACCCTTTGGTCTAGAGTGAAACAGTAGTTTTCTTAAAAGAGGAACACACTATTTTTTTTTCCTTAAATCAGTTATCCTATTCTTTACATCCATTTTGGTGACATGACTAAATAATATCCACACCACACATCACATGCCAAAACACTCTTTAAGTGTGTAAATAAACAACTCCAATAAATTCCAATTGTTTCATAGAGAAGCTATTTTTAAAAAGAGCAGAATAATTCCATACCAAGTACCTTGTAGGGAAATTCCCTCGTGGTTTCTGAGACAAACAGAATGAAAACAACAAAAAAACTTAGAAACTTGTAACTAACAAAATAGACTAATTTTCCTTAGTTTGGAAACAGCAGACCCCTTTTTTATAAAAGAGCAGCAATTCACACCAAGAATATTTCATTTGTTTATAAAAGCTGTATGCTAGACTTCGAAAATACTACTGCCAAGCCAAATGTCAAGAGTGTTAATTAATCAAAAGAAGGGAAGGGGTTGACTCAAGATAGTTTGTAAGCACCAGCTCATTCTGTAAACAGAACTGTGTCCTGAACTCCACAGCAACTACATGGGGCCATTTTTCGAACATAGGAGATTATAAATGATAGAGCATCTAGAAAAGATGACATGAAAAGTTGCTGTTCAAAAATGGTTTATCAAACAAACATACTCTTACTGTAACTAGCCGAAAACTGGGTTTCAGTCTGTTTAGCTTACCAACGTGTGGGTAGTTCCTGCCTGAGTTTTACTTCAACTTTTCTCATAGTGTTCATTTCTTATTCAGATTAGTGGATTCCCTGTGTTGGAAGGTCTCTCCAAAGGAGATTACAGAATTCAGAGATATCTTCACATTTCATTGATAATTTTCCAGTTCTGAATATTCTTCTAGTGAGCCATTGGTCCACTAGTCCAGGCATGAAACGGAGAAGAAAGGTATTCCCATACCAAAACCAACCTGCTTTCTTTTCTCAATACTCCTATCTGTTCTCCTATTTAGATATGGTATATGCAAAATGGATGTGGATTGGTTTGACGATTCTTCTTTCTTTTTCTTTTAGCTCTTGAGTTTAACCAAAACCATTTCTTCCTCTGTGCGATGTCACTCCCAATTCAATCGGGTGGGACCCGAGGGGCAAGTCTCGGTAACAGACGCTCAATGACTCCATCAGTGTCATGGTTAGCTTGTCAGCTGGCAAGGTGTTTTGAAACATCACAGATTGCTTCCCAGTACATTTAAAATTAACCCCAGTTAAAAATTTTTTTGAGAGACTGAACCTTTTTGCATATTAATTTTGTATGTACATTGTTAGAGTTATAAACCAGCTTTGCCTAGATAGTAAAGCGAAACACACCAAAATGCTATATCTTTAGGAAAAATATCAAAAAATGACTATATATGTTGCTATGAATTTCCGTTAAAGATAAACAAACTCCAAACTGTATCAAAAAAAAATTAAGAGTAGACAAAAATCTCCCTCTCCCAAAGCAATTACTCACATGTTCATTAGATAAATATTTATGTCTTGAGTCCAGAATCTAGACTCCAACCATGAATAAATCTTTTCCCTGTGCCTCTCCCCTAATCTCCACAATTTCTCCCACTACCTACACACCTAGAATCCAAATAGTTTCAACAGCTCAATTAGGCAAGCAAGTGATGTCCAGGCCAAACTCTCCGATGTATTTTTGACAGTTGCTGATAAAGATGCATTGGGTGGTGCTGTTTTTCTTTCTACGCAGGAATGTTCCACCCATCCTGACAGCAAAGGAAATTGGACTGAGGGAACCCGTCTCAGCAAGCAGGATCCCTATGTCCCTGCAGATGTTGGTGGAGCAGAGCAATCTTGAGGAGAATGAGGACCTGAGACGAGGAAGGACAGCCCCACAGGTCTGCTTTGCTTTCTATTCTAAAGCCAACTGTTTTATTTTCAAGCCCAAGGTTTAAAAAAAAAATCTCGTTTGCCATATGCAGCCCGGAGCTGGAGGCTAAGCTCAGGACCTGCCAAAAGGGACGAGCAGCACCTTGACCTCCAAGGCCGCTGAGCCACCTGGGTATTCAGGTGTCATCCCTCCCCTCTGCAGAGCCAGGCCAGCTGCCAGGCTCTCCGCAGACCCAGTTATTTGTACACAATGTTTAAAATGTAAATCAAAAACAGTACATTTGGTGACTGGCAGGATGCCCAGATAGTTTATCATCCAAACTAGACACTTTTGAAAGAAGGGACTTAGTAATCATGCCAGGTCAACAGAAGAATGGAGCCTGCCCAGGCAAACAAACCCATGGCTGTGCCAGCCGGGGGGAACCTGCTCAGTAAGTTGTTCCTTAGTAGGTTTGCAACTGAAACATTTACAGCTCCCCGCAGGGCCCACTTCCAGGGTTACACTGACTAGAAATGATTTTGAGAATGTATTTTGAGGCAAAACAGGCTTGCTGAAGAAAAGGTCCTTATAGGTGTGTAGCAATAACTACAGAAGAAGTCGTATTCCCACTTTGCCTTTCCAGTGTGGTTAGAGGAGATTCTAGAATTAGAAAAGAAACCAAAAAAAAAAAAAAAAAAAGAAGAAGAAGAAGAAAGAAAGAAAAGAAAAAAAGTCTGCTCCCAGAGCTTAATTTTGCCCCTCAGGAAACAAACATACTGGCCAGTGTGTTCTTTCAAAATGTTCCCCATCAATCTTGGACCTCATGTTCATTTAGTTTGCATGTGACTGACTCTATCTTAGTTTACTTTTTGAGAAAAAGTTATTTTATCTAAAGCCTAGAAACTTTGATGCAGTTTGTTAATATCAAGGAGTCCCTTCTGTGGGAATAATTGTACATTATCCCTGCCAGAGCATGGTTTGCTGTCCAGTAGACATCATTTTATGCTTTTGTCTTTCTTTACGTGAGATACCTTTAGCGTACCATCACAAATAAAAACTCAATCACCCAACAAGGAGAGAGGGGGAGGGGGAGGGGGAAAGAACGCCTGAACAGCCACAGGAAAAGAGACAGGGCTGCGAATGGGGTGGGGGGTGGGGAGTGTAAATAAAGTAAAGGCCTGGGCAGAGCTGCAAGAAATATTTGGCATTCCTGGCTTCCCACAAAGGGTAGGTCAAGGAGAGGGAACGAACAGTTGGGTTGGAGTGTACACCACAACTATTCTCTTTCGGGCTGAATCCAGTCCACTGTATCACAGAAATGTCCTTAGTGGGAAGACCCTGAGTTCGTTCCACAGTGTGGCAAATGCTCAGGATAATTACACGCGATGCCTGTCTATATGTAGGACAAGGTCAATGTCTGTGGCAAAGACAGCTGCTGGTTTCGAGGCCGTGTGTTAAATCCACTTTGGGTAACAACCATCAAAGCTATATTCAAAGCATCATGCATTTAAGGGAGAAACACTGAAAGTCCACTTCCCCAGGCCCTAGTCAAAACAAAGTTCACTTCGTATGGTGTTCCCACAGACTGTTGCACAACCCTGATGTCAGCTTTTTGGACTGGGACTTTGGAAGAGGAGCTGTGTTCACTGTTTCCTGGGTAGTGAATTAAAGATGTGCATCCTTTTTTTTTTTTTCCCTGAAACTGGGGGAAAAACACCCACCTTTTCATCAATAACAATATAACCATACATATACCAGGACAGAAACAACTGTTCAGTTTGAACGAGATCTGGTCATCAACAGGTTTTCTTTCTACCCGCCCCTCTGGTCCTTTCGGGGTAATTTAGCTCCTGCCACAGGATCTATAAAATGCTGTATTGAGACTACTTCACCAGGTTTTCAAAAGTGGGAATTTCCAGCTACTGGAAATACCCAAGACCAGTGGAAGCTCATTTGTTTTTCTTCGTTTGAGTCTCAGGTTATAGACCAAATAGCAGAGCCTGTTTGATGCTGGATACCTAATTCCCTTAGGTGCTTCTGAGGCAAACATCACAGAACAGGATATGAATGAAAATATGCATGGAAAATGGGACACCATGACCTGGGGGGTCAGCAGGTGGACCAACAGCATGTAAATCTCCTCAGAGCCAGTCAGATAAACAGGTCTCAGTGTTACCTGAGAAGGTGCCTCCCAGAGCAACCGGATGACTGGCTTCCTCATCCACTCTCTGTCTCCATGACCCAAAGTGAAGTGGTGATTTGGTAATCATGTGAAGAGTTTGATCTGTGGCAAAAGTTGCTTTGGAAATGTTTTTGTTTCATTCATATGAACAAGTAGTCTTGCTAGAGTGGCCAGGTGCATTTCCTGAGAGGTTTAATTTCTAACATTTTGTTTGAACAGCCCTATAAGTACACCAGAACCACCTACGCTCAATTTTTGGTCCAGTAAACATGGCTGTGGTAATCTTGGAGCATCTGTATATTTTACAGAAAAAGCAAAGGAGTAGGGTAAAAGAGGTGGGGTAATTATGGAGCCCCTACTTTGTGACAGATAACATGCCAGGAATTTGCAGTTAGTATAACAGTAGAAAGCATTATTGGTCTAATTTTATAAGTGAGGAAACTAACTCAAAGAAGTGTAGCAATTTGCCCTAGGTGCCTGACTGTAAAGTCATGAAACCAAGCTTCAAATCCAGGTCTTTCTGACTCCAAACCCCATAGTTTTCCTTCACTGTATGTGACTCAGCCTGTCCTTATGAAACTTAATCATTCTTAAAGAGGTAAGATTTGTAAACATGAAAACTCTAGATAACAGAGATGGGAAATAATGTGTAGCATTATGACAAATGATACATCCTATTAATAAGATAATTTACTCATCTGTTGCAAAATAGGGTACACCCAAGCTTTAGGTTCCGTGGTGCAAACTTCCTTTCTTTCTTATTTTTTGAGGAGAATCCCAAATTCAGTGGGTACTGGAGTGTCTTTTAGCCCAAAAGGGAAGCTGCCCTTCAAAGCAATTCAGACCCTCGGTTAAGCCCCTGGCTCTGCTCAAGATGCCCAGCCTTCTGTCCAGGTTGAACTAAATGCTTGATGAAGGCACAATGTTGCAGAGTTGGAGGGAGTGTCAAGGGTAGCTCACTGACAGGTAGCAAGGGCCATGATGATTTACAATTACTGTCAAGTGTCTGCCATTCCTTAAATATTCACTGGTGATCTGCTACATACGACGCACAATATTGAAACCTGCTGGGGCTAGAGGGAGACAGAAGACCCAGCCTCCAATCTCCAGGGGCTTATCGTAGAAGGAGACGAGGCACACAACTACATAAGAAAAATGCCATGTGATAGATATAAACAATCTACTTGGGCAGTTCCAGAGGAGAGTGATATCATTGCACTGTGTGGGGAAATCACTGGAGGAAGAATTTGACATAGGCCTTGAAGCATGTGTAGGAGTCCAACAGACAAGGATGGGAAGGGAAAAACAGGAGCAAACGGTCAAAGGAGGAGAACATTTTCTGTCTGAATAGCTTGTCTGGATTGTAGAATATATGAGAGGGAGTAGTAGGATAAGACATTTTCTGGGCTTGCACTTTACCTTGAACTTTATTCGATGAAAGATTCATCACTCTGGCTTGTCCTCCTGAGTAGAGCCAGGCTCCGCCGGTCGGCAGCAGCACTGGCCCAGCGGCCAGGCAGATGAGCAGTGTGTGTGTAAGTGAGGACCAGTAATGCAAGGTGCCGAGGTGGTTTTCTAAGCTTAGAAATGGCCTGGTTTATGAGAACTAGCCTCGCTGTCCTGGGGAAGAGGTCAGACTCTCTTCCGACCTACTGTCCTGAAGCCCTGGCCACCTGGGCAGAAGGCTGGGTCAGCTCTGCTTATAGCCAGAGGACGTTGAGGAGGCCACCTTTCGCAAGGGTACATCTCCTCTTAGGTTCCCCATGTTCCTAGGGGTGGACAGCTCACATCTCTTTCCATCTGGTTCCAGGCAATGGCTACCTATCAATTAAGCTCTGAGATGTTTGCCCTTGGGCTGTGGTTTGAATGTCACTCTGAGGTTTAAAGCAAAACAAAACAAATTCTGCCTCACTGCACCTTAAATAATTGGTTTCTGGGAAAGTGCCTTCTAAAAACACACCAGGCCCAGTCCCCCACGGGCCCAATGCTGTGAACAGAAGTGGGTAATTTAAATACCTGCTTTAGCTCTTCCCTTGGTTTCTGGCCTTGTGAAAGCATCTGGTTCTAAGCTTGACCCTGAGTATCAGCTGTGATGCCTGCTACATATCAAAATGGACTGGGGAGTTGTTAGAAATGCAGATGTCTGGGCTCACCCCCATCTCAGCGACTCATAATCCCTGGGCTCAGAGTTAGGCCTGCGGGGTCTCTCTCTCTCTCTCTACACACACACACACACACACACACACACACACACACACACACACACACACATCTTCCCCAAGTGATTGTTATACACAGCCAGTGTGGAAAGCCATGGCCTCAGTGAATGCCTTATAACCCTTTTCATTCGCATTCCCTATCTGCTGCTTCAGGAATCTGGAGGGATCTGGGGGATCAGCTAGCACAGCAGTTTCTGAACTCCTGTTAGCGCAAATCCAGCCTAGGAACTGGGGCTACAGATTAACATCTCATTGCCTGAGGAACACAGTGTGGGAAAGACTGGTCTTGTTCAACTTCCTTTTTATGCAATTCAACTTCCTTTGAAAAAAAGAAGTGACCTACCCAATGACACACGGTTCTGGGTCTCCAGCCTCACTTTCCCTTGCTTGTGCAGCTTCTGGATGGCCCTTACCATCCCCTGGATGATTTGGGGTGAGGATGGCATGTCTGAACAGATGAGACACTCTTGGTAAAACCAAGTTCTAGAAATGTGTGAGGTGAGGAATGCAGTGGGTCGGGGTGACTTGGCCTTTTCTGAGCATGGCTTTGAGACCACAGCTACCACTGAAATCACAGAGCATCTTAGAATCAATGGAGAAGGGAGACCTCCTGTTCCCCTTATAGGAAATTCCAGATTTCGGGACTTGGAAACCAAGAATCCTCTACTTCCACTCCAGCTTGGGTACAGTTTTCCTGTTGAATTTTAGTTAGCACAGAAGTCTACCTTCAGCCCCAGGGAATGTCTGGGCTGAGCTCCTGCACAGTCAGGGGTAGCTGCCCACAGCAGAGCGGAGGGTGGGCTGCCGGAGCACAGCAGACCAGAGTGGGAAGCAAGAGGAGGTGGGGAGCGGAGCGGGCAGCATGAGGTTGTTTTGGTTGCGTGTGCTCACCTGGCACCTGACTCTCCACATGCCATCAATAAAACGGACCCTTCTTCTAGGTGCTGGGACTACAGTTATCTCTTTTCCACCCTCAGGGAATCTAGTGTGGTGCTTCGTTCATACAAACTGTTTAGGTATTGTATGAACAATGATGGTACAATGATGGACTAAAGGTGACGCCACACGGGATCCCTCCATCTTCAGGAGAAAACTGCTCTTATGCACAGTCTCCTAGAGGAATCTCCCTCTCTTCCCGAAGGCCCACGTCTCTGGCTACTTGGGGCTGCCAACTGACTCCCATTTCTCCTCGGCCCATCAGTCAGAAACAGAGCTGTTCCCGGACACCCCTCCCCCACCCCAGCATACATACACTCCATCCTTCAGCTCCCTGCCCAGAAGCCTCCAGGGGCCCAGACCACGTCCTGGGTTCCCAGGTCCAAAATGTTTGTAGCAAGAAAAGCCATTCTAACTTGAAACTTTTAATAGCAAATAAATAAAGTGATCCAGGCTCCAAATGGTCCAGGTCATATAGGGCTGTGAATATCACAATGGGTGATTGTTTTAAAGTGTTTTAATGAGTCTCAAAACATCCTACATAATATCAGCCTCCACTTCAGGCCTCCTGAAAGGCTCCAGTAAATAACACAAGTTGACAGGAATAAAACAGCTTGCTCAGGAGTAATTGAGTGGAATTAGAATGAACAAACAAAGAAAGAAAAATTGGTGCTTGGGTCACAAGGAACTTTTTGTTAGGAACGCTCTGGGGGATTTGGTGGGATGTGGTCCTGCTGACTAATGACCAGTATAGAAAGTTTACAGTCTCTCCACCATGGCAACGTCTTTAATAACTTGAAAAGCACAAGAGGTGGCTGTTAATTTCAAAGACACTTATATGAAGCTTTTATTGAGTGTGGCGCAGAGTATATAGTTAGCAGCCTGTGAGATAATGAACCCTTTAAATAAGGCTTTCAAAAACCAGTTTTATTTTTGCTTGAGCCAAGAGAACAGAGATCGTCTTCTGTTATTTTAATGCAGCAAAATGTATATGAATGTAATCTCTCCATTACACACAAGACAGGCTGTTTTCTTCATCAAGGACATCTGTCATGCTGTAGAGCCATGAATGTTCAGTTGGACTGAACTTTTATATTGTCATGACATGCATTTTCCAGGAAGAGAGCTGTTTGGGAAGGGAAGGGTTAAACGTACTGAGCACCACCCTAGTTCCCAGGTCCTGCGCCTTCTCTCCCCCACTCTTGACTGACAATGCTGAGAAGAGGTGAAACCCCCTCCTTCCCCCAAATATCACCATGGAGACAAACCAGAGATCAAACCAGGGGATTCTTGGAGTTAAAGAGAAAAAAAAAACTCTTGAAAAGAGCAGAAGATCCCATGCTTTCCAGGGCTCTCTGGGGTCGAGACCACAGAGAGGAGCCACGTGGGCACACATTG
This sequence comes from Mormoops blainvillei, assembly GCA_004026545.1. Lineage (NCBI taxonomy): Eukaryota > Metazoa > Chordata > Mammalia > Chiroptera > Mormoopidae > Mormoops > Mormoops blainvillei. Next base: position 637,156 of record PVJD01000071.1, read on the forward strand.
CCTTCCCAGTCTAGAACCATTTACAGTGAATGGCCTGCTGTTACCTGGCGATGCTGCGTGGTGGGAAGGGAGGAAATAGGCTATTCATGGGCATGAAATCTTTGACTCATGGTGACAGAGAGATGGGACCTCCCTGCACCGACCCCCTAGGCAGCCATCTATGATTCTGAGCCATGGAACAGCTTGTGCATCCGTCATTCTCTCTCCCTCCATCCCTTCCTCCCTCTGCTCTCCCTCTTTCTCCTTCTCCTCCTCTTCTCTCTCTCTTTCTCCTGACTATTCTACCTCTCCCAACTGCATCTATATGTGCAAGGGTGTAAAAAGGTTGAGGTAGAAAATTTGTCTAGCCCACTTTGGAAACCATCTATTGTGTCCTCATTCTATCATTCTTGTATTCAATAGTCATTAAGCGCTGTACCAAGAACAGGGCATACGGGTGTGAGAAAGGCAGGTGTGACTCCCCCTTCACACAACATAGAGCTAACACTGGTCAGGGACAGTGTAGGTGGACAGGGCAGGTGCTGTCCCAGCTGGGGGAGCGGATCTATTGCCAGTCTTTGCTGTCTTCATCCTTCATTCCACAGCGAGTCTGTCGTGCCTCTTGACAATGGCTTCAGCCATGGGGTCTCTGAGCGGAGGCAGAGTGGGACCAAATGCTACTGACCAAGGACTAAAAACAACTCGAAACAAAAAAACAGGCCTTCTCTGAGCCAGTCCTGTGGAGCAAAGGAAATAATGTAAACAAGGAGATTAGTTAAAGGAAAATGAATTATTTCCTGCCTCAGCACTGGCAACAAGCAGTCTTTCTTGTTACTTAATTCAGGCTTGTTGTTAGCAACGTCTGTTCTGGCTTCACTCTGATTTTTTTTTTTTAAGACACATTTTTGCCCTTCACATGATGTGGAAAATTTAGGCATTTCCACGGGGCTTATTCTGCAATATGCATCAAGTTTTACCTCTTCCTGAGCTGTAAGTGCTTGAGAGCCCCGGAAAACCCCTTCTAGAAGCTTTTTGGATCTGGTGAGCTTTGAAGGAGAGCTTCCAGCCTCACTCATCTCCAGCAGTTCGGGAACGGTCTGGGAGCTGTGTCCCTAGGAGTCCGGATGTGCATAGGAAGGCGGTTTGCACCCCCCTACACCCCTGTTTCACTGGAGCCATTCAGAGCCTCTTGCTGGTCTGGGATATAGACAAAACCCAGGGAGCAGGCTTGTTTTAGGAAAAGAGAGAACTGCTTCTTCTAAAGCTAACTGTTCTCTGGGGGTCCAATTTACTTGTCTACAGGGTTGTTTTAATGCACTTTCTAATTTTTAGTGATTCTCAGTCCTAGCGGTGTCTCAGGAGCACCTGGGAACATGTCTGATTATAGGTTGCTAATCCCTACATCCTACCTCAACCCCAGAAAGTCTTGAGTAGAGCCCAGGAACCTGGATTTTTAACAAACTTCCTAAGTGATCTTTAGGCAATCAGCCCAGTGCCACTAGACATGAAGTCATGGTGAATGATGTCACTCAGGGGCTGCCTGTGTGGTAGAGACATTGGAAGAAGCTAAGACTGGAATGTTTGGGAAAAGGTGCTGTTGGGGTTTGGTATGGCAGGGGAGAGAGAAGGCTGAGTCCCAGAAGCTCCCAAGTCAGAGCCAAACACCACTTTCTTGAGGATGCCAGCTTGCTGACTGGCCATCCTGGGGAGCTTGGTCACTGTGCAACCAGCAGCCCCACAGATCTGCTCCGTAGAAAGGAGCATGTAGGAGATGCCAGTGCATGGGAAACGCCATCACGGGTAAGATTTGCTGGAGATGCCCTGCGCATCGAGCTGAGTAGCTGGGCTGGGGGCAAGAAGTAGGTTATTTCTGAAGTCAAACAGAGGTTCCACAAAGCCATCTGCCTTTGTCCTGATGTCAGACCCACCTCACCTGTCCAACAGCTTCTGCCACATGTGTGTGTACGTGCTGCCCAAGGCTCCCTGAGCTGCCCGGTGCTCAACGAGCATGGGTGTCAACAGCCAAGTCCTGAGCCATCCCTTTGGATTGGAATGAACCCCTGGGAGATGCTGGAGGCATTTCTGACCATTCTGGAGTTTTTGTAATATTCCCCTAGCAGCACTTAACTATAGATCCTCTGGACAAAGAAGAGGCTCACTTCCCAAGGCAAGAGGCCCACTTGTCCACAGGGAAAGAAATGGTTTCTAAGCTAGTGTCCAGGGTTCATTCGTTTTAGTAGCAAAACACAGTTAAGTGACCATTCAGAACTTCCCTTCTGACCAACCTGGGCCATGGATGTCTTAAGTAGAAAGGTCACCTGGGTGGCTTTGTCATGGCTGGGATCCACCTTGGCCTCTAGAAAGATGGGTCCACATGAACAGGCACCCGGGCAACTGGGGACAATGTGATGTCAGCCCATCAACAATTATTTACTGAGCATCTGCCATTGCCAGGCACTCTTCTGATCTGCTTTTCTTGCCAATTAATTTCTAGAAAAGTCAGGGACACATGGATTGTACTGCAGCCCCGTGACTGACTGTGACATCGCCCAAAGCTCCCTTTGCATCTCTGGCACTTATCAGACTCTGGAGGATTCAGAAGATGCATGGTCTAATACATCTCCCTCCAGCCCCAGCTTCCATGAAGCCCTATCTTTAAGGGGAACTGACCAGGCTGATTGTCAGAAGGCTGGGGCAGTACCAATCTTGTCTCAAGACGTTGTGAGTGCTGTAAGTTAATTCTAGCAGAGGAGGTCTGGGTATACGTGGAAGCCCCTTTTCTTCTGAACTTAAGTGACCATTGCAGGGATCACTTAGTCAGGAGGAACATCCCATCACAGACAACCAGTCTGGGAGCTCTGGGAGCTCTGAGAGTCAGGGAAGCACTCATCGCTTAGGCTCTTTGTGTCCTCAACATGTCCCAGCTCCGAATGGAGAAATACTGGGGCTGCTTGCACTTAGCCGGGGCTTTGGAGGAAACGTTTCTTCCTCCCCCATCCTCACGAGAGAACCTTGCTCTACCCAATGGCAGCAGCTCTGAAGAAAGTGTCTAGAGCAAGGAGCCACCTCTTGCTCCCCTGATTCTGGTCTCTTCTCCCATGGTCTTCAGGCTGGAGAGGGCAGTGTGTGACTCAAACCACTCCTGTCACATTCCCAGTCTGAGCGTAAGGGAAGCAGTCTCTGCTGCCCTGGAGGAAGCAGAGCTGGAACTTCTTTGTTCATTTGTTCATTCGTTCGTTCATTAATTCATTCATCTACCAAATATTTATTGAGCTGCTACCAGACACCAGACAATCCCTTCAGAAGCAACCTGTGGGCAAGCCGGTCCAGGTGCTAAATCTGCACCAGGAGGAAGGTCCTATCAAGATGAGGCCAGGCAGGCTGGGTCAGGCCCTGGACCTCACGTGGTAGGGCAAAGGTGAAAGGAGTCTGTCCTCAGTGCAAGAGTTGGAGTGGTATCTGGGAAATCCGCAGGGTGGTGGTAGGGTCTGGGGAGAAGGTTATCACCATGGAGCTGCCAGGGGTCTCTGGACATAGCCACCAGGAAAGCTGGTCTGCAAGCCCTCCTCCATCGAGCTCCTGCCCCCACCTGTCCAGCCCCAGTCAGGCTTCCAGTCCACCTGGATATGAAGGGCCCATAGAAGCTCAGAACAGACATTCTTCCTGGCATGGGTGTCATAGAAACAGATCCAAATGCTTAGACGATTACAGTTCATTTTCAGGGGTTAGCAGAGAGATCACAGAAGCCCTGACATTTGGACCT